>CM022755.1:38308691-38311191 GCA_012411365.1 Ameiurus melas
CGCAAGCACATACTGACTCTCCACGCTTAGATTTGTCCATTGGCTCGCATCTGATGCCACCAGCCGATGACCCTTACCTAAAACCTATCTGACATCAACCGTCTTCAAAGACATGGCGACAAAATGGACTGCGACCAAGCGAAATGGAACCAAAAATGACAGTTAGAACACACAGCACATGGCACAGCAACGGATCTACTATAAACAGCCCAAAGACTCCATGAGGGTCAAAGGTCCAGCATCAGTCAAGCGGGCGCAAACTGCAAACTGTGTATTATGAGGAAGCATAAGCACCCCGACGCAATCGCTTGGAGGAACCCTTCAACATGAGCCACACCATCGCACACACACACACACACACGCTTACCTTCATTTAGTCCTTATCACTACTTCTTTAACTGTAAAATTCACAATGCAACTTCAATTTAAATGGGCACTTTCATCATTCGCTCGCCACACACACACACACACACACACACACTTTGGAGCCACACCTTCTCAGACTGTACTGTTGGTGTGACAGCCGTAATGTGGCTCTTACCTGGGACAGGGATGTTGGTACTGCTGCAGTAGAGATGGGGGGTTTTTGGACTTTGGTGGCCAAGTTGAACTCTCAGCAGCCTCCTTCTAGTTGGAGTTATCACATGGCGCGTGCGCTAACGCTTTCTCGATGCACACCAGTTGAACCCGGCCAGGCCTGCTGAGAACCGGTTCTCCACCACAGCAACTGACCCGGCCGAGATCGACTGGGCTACTCTCACACACACACACACACACACACACACAGAGGTAGGGGAGGAAGGGAGGAGAGGAGGAGGGAGGAAGGGGAGGAGGGTGGAACAACAGTTCTATCTTTAAATCCAACTTCTTCTTATAGAATAAATATCTACAGCATATTTCATATTGGGTGAAACTGGAAAAGTGTGTGTGTGTGTGTGTAATGCGTGTGTGTAGATGTGTGTGTGTGTGTGTGTGTGTAATGTGTAACAGCGCAATATAGTAGAGGCAGCAGGTGGAGACGATCTCAGCTGTCCTTTGTGTGTGGTTCTTATGGAAACACTGAAAGCAGTGAACACGGCACAGCACAGAGACCGGAAGGGCGGCTTTCGTTCTCATCGACATCAGCAACACCCGATCAGGCCCTCTTTTTTGCACATACATCACTACGGTTGTATATTTCCTTCACTGAGAATGAGCCACAGAGCGCCCTTGCCCAAATTGTGGGGATTGCCTCACTCAGACTGAGCCACAAAGCCACACCTTCTTTGTTGCCGGTCCACCTCAGCCTCTGACTAATCCACTTCAGTATGTGGAGACCCTGCACACACACTACACTCTCTCCACACACACACATCTCTCACACACACACTCTCTCACACACACTCCACACACTCTAACACACCCACACACACTCTCTCACACACACACAAACTCCTCACACACACACACTCACACACTCACACACACACACTCTCTCACACTCACACACACACACTCAACACACACACACTCTCTCACACCTCTCACACACACTCTCTCACACACACACACCCTCTCACACACACACACACTCTCTCACACAACACACACACACACACACACACTCACACACACACACACTCTCACACACACACACACTACACACACACACACACTCCACACACACTCTACACACTCTCACACTCTCACACACACACTCTTACATTCTCACACACACACACTCTACTGGAAGCTCACCGTGGCGGGTTGGATGGAGCGTTTACAGAGGCGAAGTAATCCTGATTGACCTGTGAGCCGCGGATGACCTCAGACACGGTGTTGATGGTCTGCACGGAGGAACCGAGGAACATTCATTAAATAATGAACAGATTAGTGAGTGAACTGATAATACCAGCAGATCTCCTAATGGGTCATTTTCAACAGCCAATCAAATCCTGCCTTACACTACTTACAGTGAAAGATGTTAGAAGTATGTCACACTGACGCAATCGATAAAGACATGTGCGTGTGTGTGTGTGTGTGTGTACCTCAGTGAGGATATCAGCAGGAACACCAGTAGCCATCAGTATGGTACAGAGCTGCTGTAACAGACCACACTGGAACATGGACTTCTGACAGCTCGCCGTCGCTCCGGGAGAGTTCACGGGAGACACCATCACTCGCACCAGCTGGAGACACACACACACACACACACACACACACACACACACACAGACAGAGAGAGAGACAGCAATGTAAGGCATAAAATTACTGTTGGTATAATCAAACATTGCCTCCCATAAGTTTTGACCCCCTCTTGACCGTTTCTACGTTCTGCAGTGTTAGAACAGTGACGTGTGGTCGTAGCACCATGTGTCTCCGGAGTTATGAAGAAAGTTTCCAGTGAAAGAAAACAGGGTTAAAGGAATAAAATCAGCACAGATACCACGTAGAGAAACAGGAACGTTCCTGAAAATAGTCACAGGACAATGGTGAGTGTTTATTCAGGGTTTAAGGTGCG
>CM022755.1:38313691-38328691 GCA_012411365.1 Ameiurus melas
CTGATCCTGAATAAACCTGTCAGCAAACTGAACACCAACATCATCCTCCTGCCTCCTCTGTCCATCATCTGTCTCACACACACACACACACACACACACACACACCATCAGGAGATCATTTTATTACAGTGTTATCATTATGAGAGCACAGAAAGCTTTTATTCCCAGTGAAGTGGTGAAGAAGCTGAGGGACGTGTTATGGGGGGAGCAGACAGAGTGAGTGAGAGAGGGAGAGAGAGAGAGAGAGAGAGAGAGAGAGAGAGAGAGAGAGAGCGCACAGTCTGGTTTATAAAATACGTTACTGCTGATGAACACACTCCCGTTTGAAATGATTTATCATTAGACTTGAGCAGTATTTTATTTGAAGATACGAAGAGTTATTTCTGAACTTGTCTCCAGATGAATCATTACTGAATGTATTTCCCCACCATCCCTTAGTGAAGTCATCCTGGTGCACGTGAGCAGCAGCTGAGACACGGCCCACTGCGTTCCTGAACCACTACCAACACCAACGCAGGAACATAATCAACCCCGGCAAGTCTCCCTATCCGTAGCCGCTCCAGAAACACCCCCATCACCACGTTGGGACGCGGTCCGATCTCACACACGCCCTGTCTCACTTAACCAACACTGTTATAACCTAGATTCAGTTCACTTTAGTCCATAATAAAGGACAGGTGGAGTGAAGAACCGGCTAATAACATACGGCAATTATCACCTGATCAAATATAACTACTCATATATACACCAGAGAGATAGACAGACAGATAGATAGAGTAGATAGACAGATAAGAGAGATAGATAGATAGACAGATAGAGAGAGAGATAGGGAAGGTTAGGCGGACAGATCAGACTGTGACCCCAGCAGCAGTGTGAATACAACCACAGGAGGGGAAGCGGGGAAGTGACCTAAGGCTTAATGAAGCAAAAATAATTAGTGAGCGTTTCAAGGTGTCACACACATACACACACACTTTACCTTCTGATTCGTCTGCAGGGTTAAAACATGGAAGAAAAGAAAGTGAGGATCAGAAACTTCACACTTTACTGAAGCAGTTTAACAACAGAGCCACGTTTACGTTAACTAACACACAACACTGTATTAATACACACACACACACACACACTCACAACACTGTAGTAACACACACACACACACACACACACTCACACACACACACACACACACACACTCACAACACTGTAGTAACACACACACACACACACACACTCACACACACACTCACACAACACTGACTGAATCACAACTAATCAGCATCTGATCCACTAGAACAGAATCTTCACTGCAGAGTTAGCAGGGTCAGTGCATAAATCACGGGACAGTACGATTAGCCCGTGAGCTAATCAGCAGGAAGAACAGGAGTCTTCATTTAAAGCCCCTACGCAGGAGTCAGAGCTGATTGGTCTATAGACAGACAGGTCTGTCAGTTCAGTGTTCTAGTTACAGCACCTTTACCATCATTACTTTCTGTTCACTCCGATACGCTCATCTACCACGTTAACCAGCGCTGTATGACAACAACCATGAGACGGAACTCCGAAGAACCTACAAATCTACATCCTGATGTCTGTAACGATGTCCGAGTCCATTTGTCACAGGACTGGTTTGAGAACTGCTGGTTACACGGTCTAGGGTTTATTATTCTTATTCTTATTATTATTATCACTGAGCCACTTCACCGTGACTCGTCACTAACATCTGTCCAGAGAAATGCATCACCTGATCTACATCCGGGATACGATATGATACGGTTTAGGGTTTAAGTCAGCGATTAGAAGAGAAAGCGAAATGCACTCCACCTTACAGAAGGATGGATGTAGATTTAGAGGTTAATGAGATGCCGTGTATTTGCTCATTTACTCGTTTAGCTGTGATGAAGTGTACAGTCTGAGACAGCGCTGGGTAGACTAGGAGACCCCCTGTAGGACTTCGACATAACACAAGTCTACATCCGGATTTCTGTCAGTTCATTTAAAGACGAATCATTCAGAATTCCGGGTTTAAACAGTAATAAGAAGAACGCGCCCTGCAGTACGAGTGTACTGTTACAATCCTATATCGTTCCTGTAACGGAGAGCGGTGGGGTGATACCTTGTTCCTCCTCCTCTTCGTTAGAGATGATGTTGAACAGCGTGTCCAGCGCGTAACCCAGGATCTCCGAGTCGGACCTGTTCACAGGGGTGATAAAAGACCTCACATCCTTAAGTAACGACGGTGTAATCGGTGTCGCAGTGCTCACGGTGCAAATGTGTTTGATCTCACCGGTCCGACTGTAAGATATGGATCAGATGCTCCATCGCCTGCGTCCCCACCTCCACGCGGTACTTCTGTAAAGGTCACCAGTTTAGTTCTACATTAATCGTTTTAGCAACTCTACTGCACCAAAAACAAACCAACAAATAAATAAAAAGGTCTAGACTTCATAACGCTACATCACACAGCAGATTAATCCTACTGTTTACATAATAATACAGATACAGGAAAAGATCTCTCCCCCTCTCTCACACACACAGAGATATATATAGATATAGAGAGAGAGAGAGAGAGAGATGGACAGACAGACAAAGCAACAGGCACTCACACACACACACACAGTCAGACAGACAGATTAGGAGTGATGTGATGAGACAGACAGGGCAGACAGTGAGACAGATCAGACAGTCAGGGGTGGTTGTGATACACCATCAGTAGAGTGGACCTTAGAGAGGGACTTGAGCGCGCGGACGGCGTCTCTGCGGTCCTCCAGCAGCGTGGACGAGGCCACACGGTCACACAGCTTCTGGATCTGCACAGAAACGCGGAGTTTAACACGAGGTCACACTGATGACCATGACCTCGGTCAGCCTGGGCCGTGTGTGTGTGTGTGTGTGTGTGTGTGTGTGTGTGTTAGTCAGGGATGAAGGTGTTCAGTGTCTCAGAGCGATACGTGAACTCGAGGGTCACTAACGCTCAGGACTTTATCACTTCTCCTGAACAGAGGGAAAAATTCCCCGCACACTCTGATAGGAGGAGCCCGAGCGTGACCCCGGGGGCCAGGGGGCGTGGCCCTGCCGGCAGACACATGACTCTGTACTTATATATATATATATATGTTAAATGTGGAATTGGCATCAGGGGCCAAAAAGAGAGAAGGACAAGCTCTCTGATTGGCTGAAGGAGTGTGTCATGCATGTGACGTCACAAACAGGGTTTAAACTGTACGGTGTGGGGTTCAGCTCCTTGGTGCAGGACTCGGTCACCTCCCAAATCTCTCTGTGCACTAGTGTAACTAGAACAGACACAGCACTATAAAGGGCAGAAGACGAGGCTCCTACACCGTATGTAGCGCCCTACCGAGAGATTACTGCCCCCTACACAGGGTGGGATACACTCAGCTCCGTGGTGTCTCTGGAACAAACCCGGATCCGCTCTTCTACACTGTGTAGTGCACTACACGTCCTAGAGAGAGGCGTTTGGGACACGACACTCAAATGTCCCTCTACTGGACGTGTAGTGCACTACACGCAGGTCGGTGTAGCTAAGCTAACCGTGCTAACCACCGGCTGCTCAGCCTCCCTGAGAAGGTTGTTTTATTCATCCCATGTTTATAAGCCTGGCAGTGGGTGTGTACCGCTCTAACGTCCCCCAGCAGCCGTGTTTCCTCTGCTTTTTCCTTCTCCGGAGGAGAGAATAGAGTGAAAGTGAACTCACAGTTTCCCCACCAGAGGGCTGCGTCCCGGCACTCTGTCCTCCCATCACGCCCCTGAAGAAATTCATCCTCTCCGGTTCAGAACGTCTCGGATCTCCGCGCCGCTCACCAGCTTCTGCAGCTCGTTCCCACGGTGTAGGTGCGAGCGCGACGTTGTTTTCGCTCTGAAACCTACCCCCGACCCCGTTTCCTGCACCGACCCCGGAAGTGCTAACACAGCTTCGTGCGCATGCGCGAGGACGTGGCGATACGTGGCTCAACAGCCGCCTACCTGTATTCTGATACGTCCCGCCCCCCTGCGCTAGGATTGGTTACTTCTTTCGCGTTCTCCGTCACGATTGGCTGGTTGTTTGTTCGCCCGAGCGTCCCGCGTATCGCACAGCGAGATAGGTAGAGGGGAAAACAAACAAACAAACGCGTGATAAATTAATAAATATATCAACAAAACTTTTCAGGGAAAACAGATCCCGTTTACACCAATCTTCAAATACAATGATTTTTAGTACGAGGCTAATATACCTAGCTAATAAAAATCTACGTTTTTTTTCAACGGCTTTTAGCAACGTGTTAACTCGACACAATTTAATTTTGTGATGTAATTTATGCGATTTTAATTAATTTCACTAAACAGGGCCTTAGTTTTAAAATTGACATCACGGTTCTCCAATCAGCGGATTGCTCGTGAGGCGTGTGTGACTTCCTAGCCAATCCTTGTGCAGGAGGCGGGATTTTTGTCGGAATGTGGGTGGGAAATAAAAATTAATACTGCGATTTGGAGAGTGACCGTTTCTTAAAGAGACAGACAGGTTTTTAAAGCACAGGGACATGGTTTATTTATGTATTTATTTATGTAAATTAAATTTGGGGTCCAAGCACCTAAAATGCCTTTGGACCCTTTACCCACGCCCACTCAAATTTATGATAATTTCCATATGTGAAACCTACTTTGGCAATCTAGTCCTAGGATTTTTGGCCAATATTCACTATTGTGATGTAAAAATATTCAGGAGAGTGTAATCGTCAATATCAATCAAAAACATGTTGACATTTTTAAACAATATGGCCGCCACACATCAATCAGTTCTAAAGAGGTGGAGCTTGTTTTACTAAGTTAGTTGTGATTCATGATTGGTGATATGAATTTGAACCAAACCTGAAAGACATGTTCATGTTCAGTACAAAGTTATGAGGACTTCTGCAAGGGTTGTGGGCGTGGTCAATAATAGGGGGCGGGGCTAGGTCCAAATAGTTTATCAGGAACCAAAAGTCCAAGTGAGCTGGCATTGGGTGTGTTACGTCGATCTACTGATCTGTAACTTGATTTTTATTTCATCACTGGATTTCTTTAGAAACATGGCTGCCTTCAGGCGATCAGGTTTCAGCAGGCATTTCACACCACTAGCATTGACAGCAAAACTGGATAACATCAAAATTTGATTAGTACTGTATGTTCAGCTATCTTTATTGTTCTATGTATGTTGGTAGAAACTGGCCATTTGGGTGCTATTTGTGTGAGTCATCTCGCCTGCACTGTCATCTTATAAAAACTGCAGAAGTCTCCTAAACTCCTCATTAATCTGATGTGTTGTGTATTTAACCTGATGCTAACAAAATTGAGACAAGCACCCGAATGTCACACATTATACACTAAATGGCCAAATGTATGTGAACACACGTATGTATATATATATATGTATATATATGTATAATATATATATATATATATATATATATATATATATATATATATATACACACACACTCATATACACACACATGTATACACGCACAGTATCTCACAAAAGTGAGTACACCCCTCCCATTTGTGTAAATATTTGATGATATCTGTTCATGTGACAGCACTGAAGAAATGACACTTTGCTACAATGTAAAGTAGTGAGTGTACAGCTTGTGTAACAGTGTAAATTTACTGTCCCTCAAAATAACTCAACACACAGACATTAATGTCTAAACCGCTGGTAACAAAAGTGAGTACACCCCTAAGTGAAAATGTCAAGATTGGGCCCAAAGTGTCAATATTTTGTATGGACACCATTATTTTCCAGCACTGCCTTAACCCTCTTGGGCATGGAGTTCACCAGAGCTTCACAGGTCGCCACTGGAGTCCTCTTCCACTCCTCCATGATGACATCACGGAGCTGGTGGATGTTAGAGACCTTGTGCTCCTCCACTTTCCGTTTGAAGATGCCCCATTCTGATCTATCGTCTCACATGTGTTACTTATTTTAACAGGAAATAGAAATCTTATATATATATATATATATATATATATATATATATATATATATATATATATATATATATATATATATATATATATATATATATATATATATATATATATATATATATATATATATACATACGAGTTCTGTGACAGCAATTACAGTCCTCTCTTTAAAAAACCTTCCTGCATTTTTAAAGCTTTAAAACATCAAATGATTTGCGTGTTAAAATAATTCAACATTTTTAAAATCAATTAAGGATTTTATATTAACTTATATTTCCCCCGCAATATCTATTATCTCAGTATCATCGCTAAGGACTTTGTTTCCGTCCGGATTTTAAAGCGTGCGGACCGGAAGTTATATATTAATTGTTTTAAAGCGTTCTTTTTTCTTTGGTTTGTTTGTTAGTTTAGAATACACCCATATTATGACAAAAAAATCCCGCCTGCTGCACGAGGATAGGCCGCACGGCTTCGTGCGCACGCGCCCTTTACTGATTGGACGACCTTGCAGTTGAGTTGGCGGAACTGCGCGTGAACATGAAGTATTAGCGAATGCTCACGCGGGAGGCGGGAAACTACGAGCCAATCACAGGCGGGCAGAGTCTGAGTAGCGGTGGGAAACAAACACAAAGGATAAAAACCCACCTCGACGAGCGCAGCAGAGAGAGAGAGAGAGAGAGAGGACTCGCTGAGGTAGGACTGAGGTAACGCTGTCTGGGATTGTTCTGTCGGATCAGTTTACTGGTTCAGTTGAGAAAGTTGGTCAGAAAAGGAGTTAAAGTCAGTGTGGAAAAGAGAAAAGTGACAGTCACACGGAGGGAAGTTAGCTAGCTAGTCATTGTCCTGCTAAATGTACAGAGAGAAACAGAAATGATTGATGTGTAAAATCCGCTGGTTCTGCGGCCATCTCTCCTCCGCCTGAGGTAATAAAGTGGTCTAGAACCCAGAGGAGGGGGTTCTGGGGCGTGGCTGTCCGGCGGTGAGTCGGTGGTCTGTGTTTTCGTGGTGTTCATGAGGGGTTTCTCTCCACAGGCATGGCTGGAGCTGTAAGTTTGGAGCTGGATCCTGTTTTCCTCAAGGGCCTGGGATACCTGCACTCCAAGAGCAAAGACTCTGCGGAGAAGCTGAAGGCTCTGCTGGACGAGTCCCTGTCCAGAGGAAGTGATTCGGCGTATCGAACCTCCCTGAAGGTCATGATGTTCCTCACAGCACGGTCGTGTCTTCATCACCACTGTTCATATCTCACACGTCTCCTCCATCTTTCTTCTCCTTCTTCTTCTCCTGTCGTGCAGGAAGCCGAGCTTTCCAAAGTGTCCGTACCCAAGCTGATCAAACAGGACTCCAAATCGACGTCCAGCTCGTCGTCCAGCTCGTCGTCCTCGTCCAGCGGTAAATCCAGCACCTCGGAGAAGAGCAAGAAGGAAGCCGAGAAGAGACCTGCCGAGAAGGTGAACTGTTCGTTTCATTTCACGTAGGGGTTCGTACCTCTTTCGACTTCCTCTGATCCGATTCTCACTGAGACCGAGATTGAGGCGGTCTTTATTTAGCGAGCGAGCTTTGAGTCCTCGAGGAACACCCGCGTAGTAAAAGGCTGGGTTGTACTTTGCTTTTCCGCAGGCGTTTACAAGATGGCCGCCGCGCACGCCCTGCGGTCGTTTTGAGTGATGCTTGGTGCGAACGCCGTGCGTGACGATAGTTGATGTAAACGGTCACTTCCTGTGCGGATTGTTCTCTGCAGGTCAGGTTGGAGTGCGGCGATGTGGGCGACCCGCCCAAAAAGCCACGTCTGGATAAAACGGAGAATCGTTCGTCCCCCATCGCCTTCCAGACTAAAGACGTTCCCATGGGAGACTTCGGCTACAGCGACGAGACCAACGCTGACGACTTCGCCATGGAGATGGGATTGGTGTGTGTCGTGTGCAGGTGCGTCACGTTCACGTCCGATACACGTTGGACATAACGCTAGCCCGGTGTTAGCGTGGTGCTTCTCCATGGGATCGATCCGTCTCTTTCGTTCTTGTTAATATCAGACAGATGACGGTGACGTCTGGGAATCAGCTGGTGGAGTGTCAGGAGTGTCACAACCTGTACCACCAGGAGTGTCACAAACCTCAGGTGACGGATAAAGACGTAAACGACCCGAGGTTGGTGTGGTACTGCGCACGCTGCACGCGCCAGATGAAGCGCATGGTGAGCGCATCTACAGCCTTTACTCCTGTATTGTAACGATCGCACTTCCTCACAGCTAGGGCTCGACCCATTCTCCATCATCGATGACCTCTCTCAATGGTCTGTCGGACAGCTACAGTTATAAACTGCACACTGTAGGCACTAGGGGGCGCTCATCACTTACAATTCATCTGTATTTTTAAACTTTATATTGTTTATTTAAGTGGTGTCTGAAGCTTAATTAATTAGATTTTTAGACTGCTTTTACCCACTTTTGAGCGCTCTTTTTATTTTATTTGGTCAACACTGGAGTACTCATGGTGTTCTTATTGTGTGTCAGGCTCAGAAAACGCAAAAGCCTGCTCAGAAAGCAAGTCCGACTATAACATCGGTCACGCCGGTGGTTAAAGACCCGCTGGTGAAGAAGGCGGAGCTGAAACCCAAACCGGACACGACGGGATCTTTTCAGGCCTTTAAGAGGACCGAGGTCAAGGTGAGGACTGAGTCGGTTATATGATCTACTCTGACTGCTAAACATCTGACTCATACTAGCGCCGACCTCATGAATAACAACCTAAAAAACAATAATATTACTTTCTCTGTGTGTGTGTGGACTTGTTTTAACGAGTATATTGACAGAAATTTGTGTGTGTGTCAGGCATCCTCTGCGGCGCTGGTGAACTCCTCCAGCAGTGCCTCGTCTCTCCCCTCGGGCAGCGCCCTCACGGGCTGGGCCGCCTTCACCAAAACCTCCACTTCAGCTTCCTCTGGAACCAAACCAAGCCTTGCTAAGCCCCTCCCCTCCTCCAGCAGTTCAAAGCCCATTGGTCTGTTTGCATTGGGCACCAAAGCACAAACAGGAAGTGGAAACGGGAACAACGGAGGTAACGGGAACACGGCGGCCCCGCTGAAGCCGCCGCCCCCTCTCACACTAGGGAAACCTGCTCTGAGTCGTTCTGGCAGCGGGAGAACCCAGGAAAGTCCGGCTCCTCCTCCCCCGGGGCGAGCGGCTCCACTGGTGCGGGTGGCTCGAGTGGGGGCACGGGCGGCTCAAACGGGGGGGGCAATGGAGGCAACGGGGGCAGCAGCAATAGTAACAGCACAAATAGTCAGAAAGCATCAGCTGACGGCAAAGCACCAACATCACAGGAGTCTCAGCTCAACGCCATGAAGCGCCTGCAGATGGTGAAGAAGAAAGCAGCGCAGAGGAAGCTGAAGAAATAAACGAGAGAGAGGGAGAGAGTCTGATGAACTGATGCTGAGGAAGTGACTGGTGTGACAAGAAAAAAAAAAAAAAAAAAAAAAAAAAAAAAAAAAAAAAAAAAAAAAGAGAGAGAGAGAGAGAGAGAGAGAGAGAGAAGAGAGAGAGAGAGAGAGAGAGAAAAAAAAAAAAAGAGAGAGAGAGAGAGAGAGAGAGAGAGAGAGAGAGAGAGAGAGAGAGAGAGAGAGAGAGAGAGAGAGAGAGAAAAAAGAAAAAATAAAAACTAAAATGAATAATAAATGAACTTCAAAAGAGAGATACAGGCTAATGGAGAGGGACAGAGAGACTGAAAAATGGGAGGAAAGAAGGGAAGAAATACATACATGGAGTACAAATGATGGGCAGACAGGAAGGAGGGAAAGACGGCTGGAAAGAAAGGCAGATAATTAGAAAAAAGGAAAGACAGACAGTATACAGAAAAAAGAAAATAAATGTGGACAAAAATAAAACAGTATGGGGAAATTTAGTTGTAATAATAATGTGTGTGTGTGTGTGTGCGCGCGAGAGAGACAGAGAGAGAGAGAGTGTGTGCGGGCACACACACACACACACACACGAAGGAACATATGACCAAATGAATAATAAATCAGTGCGCGAGGAAAAAGAAAGGAAATATACCCACAATCCAGCACTAATACTTGAAGGTGTGTGTAGATGCTGCTCGTGTGTGTGTGTGTGACACGCTCTCTGTGCCTCGTTTGTTGTAAAGCAGCAGCACTGATCGACTCGTACTTTTAATAAAGACCTTTACTAAAACAACAGGAAATGTCGGCCTGATGTCATAAAGAACACAAACGGTCAGGTGTAAAATAGATTTATTCATCAGCACATTAAAATTTGACTCCATCTTTTATAAAACTATTCTCTCGCGTTCCTATAATCATACATACTCTGTAAATATATAGCTAAACATATAGATCTATATTTATATTAAAGCATTTTATTCTTCATGATAAAACCTGTGAAATGAAACACTGCACACAGACGTGTAGATCAAAGTGCTGAGAGTGTGGGTCTCTTAGTGCGGGTCTGGCCTTCATTACACCACACGGCAAATCCGTATCTATTCTAATCAGTGACGGGGAGGTGTTCCAATCAGCAGCCTCGGTAACTTCCCCTCATATCATCTATATTACAAGTGTGCACTATAACACCATCAGTCCACTGGCGGCGTGTCTCAAACTACATGACCTAGACACTACATAGTGTGCATAATCATCGGTCCACTGGGGGTGTGTCTCAAACCACACCCTATTCACTATGTAGTCCATTTAACCATCATCATCATCATCATCAGGTCATTGGGGTGCGTCCCAAACCACACAACCTAGACACTATATAGTGTACATAAACACCATCAGTCTACTGGGGGTTCACTGGTGCTGATGAAGTAAGAGACACTAAGAGGGGTGGGGGTGTGTTGTCATGTCCTCAGGCGTAGGACATCTTGCCGAGGTAGTTAGCGGGGACGTAGCCCCTCTGGCCCTTGGACTCAGCGAGCCACCAGTCTTTGTTTCCTCCCTGGTCGGAGAACTGTAGGATGCGGACGTGCTGGTACTCCTGCAGACTGAGCTCCTGCTCACAGCGTGCCACGAATGCATACACTGCATAGAACTGAGAACACACACACACACACACATACAGATTACCGAGTGTGTGAGGGAGAGTACAGTACTGTTATTCCTCAGAAAATATATCATTTGTTCCTCATTATCACAGTGGAACTCCAATTGCTAATTGATGTTATAACAGCCGACCAATCAGGACTCGAGTTAGGGACTGCACACTCTTTTCAATAACAACACACTCATCATAATCACACACCTACTATAATTCTTTCTTTTTTCTCATATCACTGTCATCACTTCGTCCATGAACATTACAGTCCCCTTCGAAACTATTGGAACGAGAAGGCCAAATCATTTTTTTTTGCGCTATACACCGGTTTGAGATCAAAGATAGATATGAGTAAACTGCTGGTTTCTTCTTGTGTGAAGCTTCTCCAGGTTTTTCCTGCAGCTTCTTTCAGTAGTTGTTTGTTTCGGGGGGGGGTTTCTCCCTTCAGTCTCCTCTTCAGGAGGTGAGATGCTGATCAGTTGGGTGAAGGTCTGGTGATGGACTTGTCCAGACTAAATCCTTCCACTTTTCCCCCTGATGAAATCCTGTGTTGAGGTGGAAGTGTGTTTTGGATCGTTGTCTTTCTGCATGAAGTTCCTCCTGATTCATTCGGATGCGTTTCTCTCTGAAAATCTGCAGATAAAATGTTCCTGTAAACTTCTGAATTCATTCTGCTGCTACCATCATCAGTTCATCATCAATAAAGATTAGTGAGAATGTTCCAGAAGCAGCCATGCGAGCCCAAGCCATGACACTACCTCCACCACGCTTCACAGATCAGTTTGTATGTTCTGGATTATGAGCAGATCCTTTCTTTCTCCACACTTTGGACTTTCCATCACTTTGGTAGAAGTTCATCTTGGTTCCAGAACTTTTGAGGATCATCTCTGTATTTCTTTGTGAATTCCAGTCTGGATTTCTGACTCTTGATGAGCGGTTCACATCTTGTGGTATGACCTCTATATTTTTGCTCTTGAAGTCTTCTTCTAATGGTGGATTGTGAGACCTTCACCCTGCCCTGTGGAGGTTGTTGGTGATGTCACTGTCTGTTGTTTTTGGGTTTTTCTGCACAGCTCTCGCAATGTTTCTGTCATCAGCTGTTGTTCTTTTCCTTACTCGACCTTACTGTTCCTCAGTACACCAGTGGTTTCTTTCTTTTTCAGGACATTCCAGATTGTTGCATTGACTTTACCCAGTCAGCTTCAGAACGTCTCGCTTTTCTCCCAGAGACAGCTCTCTGATCTTCATGTCGGTTTATCCTGCACAGGTGACACTGAAGGCTAAAATCAAGAGTAGATGTTCAGAGCTATTTATTGTTTAAACATTCAATCTAACAGGACACACCTGGGTAACAAGAAACACCTGTCGGTCACATGCTCCAGTATTTTTTCAAACTGGGTGGTCTGATAAAAAATGTGAAATTCTAAACTCTCTTCTCATATTCCTCTTTTGATCTCAAACCTAAATGTCTTCAGTCTACAGCACAAACAAATGAATTGGCCTCACTGTTCCAATAGTTTCGGTGGGGACCGTATGTCTTTAAAACCATGAAGACTTTGATATCATTTAGAAACAGAGACTTTTACACTTTAATGTCCCCTTGAAACGACGTCAGAGCTGTCGGTTCCTTCTGAAACAGTTAGTCAGTGTTGATATGACTGATTTACACAACAGCCAATAGCCATCGAGCCACACCCCCACCCAATCTAAACAAACCTGACAGTATCTTACTGAGCTAGCTAAATACGGAGAATGTTGAAGAGTTTGTAACAAGTGTTTTTCTCACCGCCGCCTGTCCGCTTTAACCAGGATGATGTCATAGATAACGAGACGCCGTGCATTTTTGAGACTTGATGCGTCTGACTGGTAGCTAAAATGATATTACTGACTCTTACTCAAGGAGAAGGTGTATAAAGACGGAATTCTCCATCAGTCTGACGTAGTGACATTCAGACACTGATCAAACACTCCGCTGAAAAGTCACAAAGCTGTCACAAACTCCGCCCACTTCCACATGGATAAACTCCAACCATTTATTCTCCACCAAGCGATTATTGGAAAAGGGAGTCGTGTACGAGAAGACGCACAACCAGAAACAAACCGATCAACCATGCTTACTGCTAACAAGCTGCTACTCTAGAGCAAGACACGCCCCTGAGGGTGGGGCATACACATTCTAGAGAGAATTTAATCAGATGAAGACAAGATGAGAAATTAAAATTGCAAATTAAAACTTTTTTTTCTAGTTATTGTGTCATAACACTCATGGACAGGGACAACCCCAGTACTGAAACTCATAACCAGTGACTTACATGCTGCTCCTCGTCGTCTGTGCTCGGTGTCTCCTCCTGCTGGCTGGATGGAGTGGATGGACTGTAGCTGGAGTGACTGCCCCTCCTGCTGCCTGACACGAACAGACTGAGATTGTCAAAATCATCAGTGCGTTCGCTGTGAACGTCTCGCTGAGGGTTATACGGCTTCAGGAAGGTCGAATACACGTAGCCTTGTGTGCCTACACACACACACATTAATTAGACATTATCTGTTATCTTTATCCGTATTTAGGTTTCGTCACAATGCTTACTCATACTGTATGTTCACAGCCTCCTTTGATCCCTATGGCCTTCCATACTCGACACCTGACCCCATTCGTCTTCCACTTATAGCTTCCCGTTCTTTGATTGTTTTTTGCCCAATCTTGGGGTCGCTACACTTTCAGACATGCTAGCAAGTAAAAACAAGGTAAAAACACGGAGGCGGGGCCTAAAGCAGCTGATCCAGAGTTGAGGGCAGATATAAATTTTCTAAAGCTAGGCATTCTGTGAAGGGATGTTTAACCAAAATCACAAAGGCTTCACACACACACACACGTGCACGCGCATGCAGACTCACTCCCGGTGTCGACGAGCCAGCGGGAGACGCTGCCGAACGGGTCGTGGTCTTCCAGTAAGGCCACCAGTTCCCCCTGCAGGAGCGTGACGTCCTGATCCTGAGTGGCGTTACACTTCCTCTTCAGCTCATACAGACGATCTGAAGGATACTGAGAGATCAGCATGGACCTTACACACTCTGCCTGGGGCTGCACACACTCTACCGCCTGATAAACACACACACACACACACACACACACACACACACATCAGTTTAGAGCTCCATGACCACCTGTACTCAGCAGAAGCACCGTTGTGTTAATCCCCTGTTACGATAAGAGTACCCTCAGGTACTTTGGTGTACAGCGGAACAATGAAGTGCATGGTGCACGATTGAAGACGCAGCCCTGAATCTTACCATGTGCTTCTTCTCTCGTTTCTCAAAGCTGACTTTTCTCTCCATCAGCTTCTGTGCGTTTTCTCTGAAGAACATCAGGTTGCTGATCTCCTCCATGATGCTGTTCTGCACCTCGTTGATGTTCGACAGAGGAGCCTGAACATAACAAATATTGTGTAAGGAATAAAACATGGCGGGGTGGGGTTATGCGTCACTGAGTTGCTGTTACCACCTTGTCGTGGGAGTGCTGAACAAGTCCCTGTGAATGAGCTGTTACTATAGAAACGATAAGAATTTCCCCTTGGGGATCAATAAAGTATCTATCTATAAGGTATCAGAACGAGCGCATAAACATATCTCCAGGATTCACGCCCATCAGCCTACCACGCATGTGTTTGGACTGGGGGAGGAAACCGGAGTACCCGGAGGAAACCCCCACAGCACGGGGAGAACATGTGAACTCCACACACACAGGGTAGCAGCAGGAATCAAACCCCCGACCTGGAGGTGTGAGGCGAACGTGCGAACTGCTAAGATCTCCTATTTCCTATCCATAATCCTAATGATTTATAAAAGATATCTCCAATGCACTGCCATCATACGCTTCTGAGGCTATACGGTTACCATAACAACCAATAGCAAGTGCAGCAGTTTCTCAGCAGGTAATGCATATTATGGTAGCAAATTCATGCAAATGGCGTGAGTTCCGAAAGAAGAAAGTCATC
>CM022755.1:38333691-38346191 GCA_012411365.1 Ameiurus melas
AGCACTGGCCTCGTCGTGGTGGTAACAGTAAATCTTATACACATCCTCCAGTGCACCCTTCGACTGGATAAACACCTCCCCTACACACACACACACACACACACACACACACACACACACACACACACACACAGTTCAGTTTAAAGTGTTTCAGAAGAGTCAAACTTTTCCAGTAAAACACACTGAGGGAATGTTGGAGAACTTAAATTCACACTGTAAGCTGATGATGTCATAACGACTGTAATAGCAGCCGACCAATCAGCAGTTTCGGTTCGGCTGAGAAGAGAACCTGTACACCCATTACAACTTCCTGTCTGTCCTTTATTCTTCTTCATTTCTTTCTTTATTCATTCATTCTTCGTGTCTGTTCAGCCACCTGGGTGTGTACATGTGTGTGTAATAGTGTGTGTGTGTATGTGTGTGTATGTGCGTATATGTGTGTATGAGTGTGTATGTGTGTGTGCGAGTGTGTATATGTGTGTATGAGTGTGTATGTGTGTGTGTGCGAGTGTGTATATGTGTGTGTGTATGTGTGTGTATGTGTGTGTATGTGTGTGTGTGTGCGAGTGTGTATGAGTGTGTATGCGTGTGTGCGAGTTTGTATATGTATGTATGTGTGTGTATGTGTGTGTGCGAGTGTGTATGTGTGTGTGTGTGCGAGTGTGTATGAGGTGTGTATGTGTGTGTGTGAGAGTGTGTATATGTGTGTATGTGTGTGTATGTGTGTGTGTGCGAGTGTAGATAGTGTAT
This sequence comes from Ameiurus melas, assembly GCA_012411365.1. Lineage (NCBI taxonomy): Eukaryota > Metazoa > Chordata > Actinopteri > Siluriformes > Ictaluridae > Ameiurus > Ameiurus melas. The sequence continues at coordinate 38,334,442 of CM022755.1, forward strand.
TATGCGAGTGCGTATGAGTTGTATGTGTGTGTGTAGAGTGTATATGTGTGTATGTGTTGCGAGTGTGAATGTGTGTGCTAGTGTGTATATATGTGTGTATGTGTGTGTGTGTGTGTGTGTATTATGTAGTGTGTGTATGTGTGTGTGTGCAGTGTGTATATTGTATGTGTGTGTGCGGGGAGTGTGTATATATGTGTGTATGTGTGTGTGTGTATGTGTGTGTGTGTGTGGAGTGTGTATGAGTGTGAATGTGTGTGTAGGTGTATTGTATATATGTGTGTATGTGTGTATGGTGTGTGTATGAGTGTGTATGTGTGTGTATGTGTGTGTGTGTTGTGTGTGTGGTGTGTATGTATGTGTTGTGTGTGTTATGTGTGTGTGTGTGTGTGTGTGCGGTGTGTATAGTGTGTATGTGTGTGTGTGTGTGTGTATATAGTGTGTATGTATGTGTGTGAGTGTGTATGTGTTATGTGTATGTGTGTGTGTATGTGTGTGTGATGTGTATGTGTGTATATGTGTGTGTGTGTGTGTGTGTATGAGTGGTATGTATGTGTGTATGTGTGTGTGTATGTGTATGTGTGTGTATGTGTGTGCAGTGTGTATAGGTGTGTGTATGAGTGTATGTGTGTATGTGTGTGTATATGTATATATATGTGTATTGTGTGTGTATGTGTGTGTGCGAGTGTGTATGAGTGTGTATGTGTGTGTATGTGTGTATGTGTGTGTATGTGTGTGTATGTGTGTATGTGTGTGTATGAGTGTGTATATGTGTGTGTGTGTGTGTATGTGTGTGTGCGAGTGTGTATGAGTGTGTATATGTGTGTGTGTGTGTGTGTGTATGTGTGTATGTGTGTGTGTGTGTATGTGTGTATATGTGTGTATATGTGTGTGTGTATGTATGTATAAGTGTGTATGTGTGTATAGTGTGTGTGTATGTGTGTGTATGTGTATGTGTGTATACAGTGTGTATGGTGTGTGTGTATGTGTGTATGTGTGTGTATAGTGTGTATATATTATGAGTGTGTATGATGTGTGTATATGTGTGTGTGTGTATATGTGTGTATATAGTGTATATGTGTGTGTGTGTGTGTATATGTGTGTAAAGTGTGTATATGTGTGTGCAGTGTATATAAGTGTGTATATGTGTGTGTGTGTATAGTGTGTATATGTAGGAGTGTATATGTGTATATAGTGTGTATATTTATGTTGTATGATATGTGTGTGTATGTGTATGTGTGTGTGTGTGTTAGTGTGTATGTATGTATATGTGTATATGTGTGTATAAGTGTGTATGTGTGTGTGTGATGTGTATGTGTTATGTATATTATGTATAATTTGTATGTATTGTATGAGTATGTATAAGGATGTATAATAATATAGAGTGTGTATGAGTGTGTATGTGTGTGTATGTGTGTGTATGTGTATGTATGTGTGTGTATGTGTGTGTGTTACCTATGAGCTGTGTTTCTGGATCAGGTTCTGCTGTGATTTCCTGCAGTCTGAGCAGCAGCTCGGCTGATACAGCACTCACAGACTCCATGTTAGTGAAGAGACGCTCCACATCCACCACCTAAACACACACACACACAACACACACACACACACACAAACCACACACACACACACACACACGGTTACAGTGACACTGCAGATGATCTATCCCAATCCAGAGGTGTGATCATTCATCATTACCTGTGTGTTGCGTAGAGGTGTCAGCACTTCCCTGATGCACAGGTCCAGGCCTCTCAAGTAATCCTCCTCCGTCCTCACCAGCTCCTCTATGACCTTTGACCTTTTCACCATCTTCCTGTGACGGATCTCCTCAGGCTCCAGTAATGGGGGTGGGAGTTCATGGGGTGCCAGTTTTCCTACAGCAATGAGTGGTGATGTTAGTACAATCCCTCCATCTTTGGGGTTATTGTTTATTCCTTTTTATTCTATTCATGTTGTGCTTCCATCAAGCTTTTGGGACCTTCTGAGGTACTACAGAGAGACACCAGAGTTCCTCCACAGTTCCTGGTCATCATTTTAAATGGCAAAAAAAACAGCAACAAGGTGATGATGGTTGACGTTCAGACTATCACAGAAATGTTCTGCTTTGCTGGTCGTGCTATACCATCTCTGATCTAAAACACACTTTAGTACCTCGGTGGTTTCGAAAATTGCCACGTAAAAGGTTAGTGATGTTACAAAGCTTAAATTTGGGCATCAGAACAAGCCCTGCCCTGTGCAGTTAAAGGTCTGGACCAGAAAATTAAATTGGCCCTGGTTTTTCTAGTGGAAACCCAGCTAAAGTACCTGAAAAATATAATAATAATAATATAATACGTGGAGAACATTTTAGCTAACCTCAGTCCAATTCGTAAATAAAACCCTTGATAGATTCTTCAGTCAGGTTGTAAAAGTACCATTAGGTTGCAGCTACTCGGGTGTTTTTCAACCTTTCTTTACAAACACCAAAGTCATAAACAATTGATAGAATGAAAGAAACCAAACAACATGAACTTAAAATATCTAAAACATTATGTTCCAGACCAACGTCCTGCGGCCTCCAAAACATGGACCAGAGCACACACACACACACACACACACACACACACACACATATCAATATTAGTTTCACTGGAGGATATATATATATACAACCCCAATTATTATGGTGTAGATCAGTGGTTCCCAAACTTTTTACAGTGGCGTACCCCCCCAGGTATTTAACATCCATTTGCGTACCCCGTCTCTCAAACTGTTGTTCTCTGACGATGACATCCTCTGAATTGTTTTTTTTTTTGGGGGGGTCTTTTCTCCAAGCGGTACACCAGCTCTATCAGCTGAAGCAGGAAGAATGAAGTCCTCCACAATAGTATGGGGGTTGCCAGTCTTATTCACACCGTGTAGGATGCTTCCAGACCCTTCATATTTAGGTTTTCCTACGCTGTTATAAAGGTCTTATTACTCCTGAGTTGTCTTAAATGTCTTTCAAAAATCTCTCGAGCTTTATTTAGCAAAAAGTAAATAGCATGCTTTATTTATAAATGTCTGTATAGAAATGCTGGTTTCATGCACTTATGAGAGAGTACTTTTACACAGATACACACAGTGGTTAGGGATTTTCTTCGCTTTCAGCGTATGTAAAGCCCAAAGAAATATATTCCTCATCATATTTGTGCCTCTTTGATGATTTTCAGTGAATTGCTGGTGAAGAAGAGGTGGCGTTTCATCTTCAGATAGACTGCTGTCTGTATCAGGGTGAACTTGGCTAGTAGCAGTGGGTACACTTACACTTACTACGGTGTTAGAGGGACCTGGGTCACTGCTGTCACATGATTGAGGATAGGCGGGGCTTGCTGTGGTTGCAGGCCGACTTCTTTGTAGTTCTCCATTTTAACATTACGAGCTATTACTTAACTTCATCACGTATCCGTGTGCTGGTGGTAAGATGTGCACTGACGCATGACTGTGAGTGGATGCAGTTTGGACCACTATCCTCTGTTTATACCCAATCATCTCACTGACCTGTTCCCAATCAACCTCCAGCTGTTTTTTTTTACTAACACTTACTTTTCCAGCTTTTTGTTGCTCCATCCCAACTTTTTTGGCCATCGAATTCAAAATGACCTTATTTGTTCCTAAAAACGTAACATTTCCTCAGTTTAAACATTTGATGTTTTCTGTGTTCTATTGTGAATAACATACGGGGGTTTATGAGATTCTGTTTTTTCGCATTCTGTTTTTACTTACATTTAACACAGCGTCCCAACTTTTTTGGAATTGGGGTTGTGTGTGTGTGCGTGTATATATATATATATATAGTAGATAGTAATTGATTTAAGAGTGTGATGCTACACACATGCTAGCACACTTTGAAGCACAAACACTGCACATTTAATCGTAGGCTGTTTATTGAAGGATTGAGAGTCATGTGTCGTTTGTCGATTCCTACTCGGTTTGTTCGGCTTGATCTCATTGGTGCAGAGGTGACGGTGTGTTTCGGACACACACTTTGCATGTTGGTGAGGGAGGCGTGTGTGTCGGGAAGTGTGACAGCGCTGTGCTTCCTCATATACAACACACACAGTGTGGAGGGTATCAGGTTACACTTTACTATGATGTAATGCTTCTCCATACCTGTTCCTGCCTGGAGAAACACCTCACCAGTAACACACACACACACACACACACACACACACACGTATTCCATAAGAAGAAACATTATTCCACATGGTGTTCAGTTTTAGTAATAAACTAGCCAAAATATAACCAGCTAGAAACAATACTGCATTAATCGCGTTGCTTTCAGTCACATCGTGTTGCCCATGAAGTTTAAAATGGCTGTACATTCAGCTAGGTGTATACGACTCCTTCCTGACTTAGCTAGTTCACTGTAATGCTAGTTCACTTTAATGCTAGTTTACTGTAATGCTAGTTCACTGTAATGCTAGTTCACTTTAATGCTAGTTTACTGTAATGCTAGTTCACTGTAATGCTAGTTCACTTTAATGCTAGTTTACTGTAATGCTAGTTCACTTTAATGCTAGTTCACTTTAATGCTAGTTTACTGTAATGCTAGTTCACTTTAATGCTAGTTTACTGTAATGCTAGTTCACTTTAATGCTAGTTCACTTTAATGCTAGTTTACTGTAATGCTAGTTCACTGTAATGCTAGTTCACTTTAATGCTAGTTTACTGTAATGCTAGTTCACTTTAATGCTAGTTCACTTTAATGCTAGTTTACTGTAATGCTAGTTCACTTTAATGCTAGTTTACTGTAATGCTAGTTCACTTTGATGCTAGTTTACTGTAATGCTAGTTCACTTTAATGCTAGTTCACTTTAATGCTAGTTCACTTTAATGCTAGTTTACTGTAATGCTAGTTCACTTTAATGCTAGTTTACTGTAATGCTAGTTCACTTTAATGCTAGTTCACTTTAATGCTAGTTCACTTTAATGCTAGTTTACTGTAATGCTAGTTCACTTTAATGCTAGTTTACTGTAATGCTAGTTCACTTTAATGCTAGTTTACTGTAATGCTAGTTCACTTTAATGGCTTCCACTTTGTAGCCGCCTGCATCAAATTCCAGGCTTTGATGCTCACCTACAAGACCTTGTCTGAAACAGCGCCCTCCTACCTCAACTCTGTCCTGAAGGCCTACGTTCCCTCACGCAATCTGCGATCGATTAGCGACCGACGTTTAGTAGTTCCCACTCAGCGTGGCTCAAGGTTCCCTTTCAAGAACATTCAAACTTACACCTCTACTCTGTGCACGTTGCTTCTTCTGGAACTTCTTCTGTTCTCTGCTTGATATCTCGCTTTGCTTGTGTTTTCTCATTTGTAAGTCGCTTTGGATAAAAGCATCTGCTAAATGAATAAATGTAAATATAAATGTAGTTTACTGTCATGCGAATGGACTGTAATGCTAGTTTACTTTACTGCTAGTTTACTTGCGTTAAACGTAGGCTAATCAGGAACTAGCATCATAGTAAACAGGCTAAAGCATGAACATTTTATCTGCTGATGTTTAAGTTCTTTTGTGCTGCACAGAACTTAAACACCAAAACCACCCACACACACACACACACACACTCACACACACACACTCACACACACACACACTCAGAAGTTTATTAACTCGTCCACCTGCTGTTCCCATGAAAGTGATACACACCTCCGTTAAAAAGAGTGAAGAGAGATCCGGAGCTTTACGGGTCAAGTTACAGAGGGGTAAAAGGACACCGAGAGGACAAAGAGCTTTCAGATCAACGTCTTGGCGTGGACGTTAGATACTCGAGTGACCTACACGTGGAGAACTGAATGAAAAAGTGCCGATGTTTTATTCCTCCAGTGTTTAGATTGCGGTAGAAACGTACACTACGCTGCTGAGGGATTCTGGATTCTGATTGGTCAGAAGGTCTTGATTCATTTTCCACAGCTGCAAGCCACAGGTTTATATTAACACGCTCGTTCGATACTGTTTCTATAGTAACAGCTCGTTCACAGGGACCGGCATAGCACACGTACGGAGTAAGAACTGTGTGTAATCGTTAAAACTCGCAAATGAACAGTTTAAACGTGTTCTAAATTACAGGGCCGTGTTATATTCGTTTCTGATTAAAGTGTAAAGTGTTTATGAGTTGATATTTGTGTCAATTTCAGACAGGAAGTCTCTGTGGAACAACGATAAAGATAACAGGGTGTTGCGTCACTGCTGCGGAGAAAAAGACGTCTGTCCGCGTCGCTCTTCTACATCCGTCTGTTCGAGCACATCCTTTAGATCGAATTATTCAGCTTCTTTACGATTCCTGTTGTAACTGACTGCTTTTTCAGCCAAATGTGTGATGTCTGAGTCACAACAATGACACCAGGTCATGCTTAAATGAGTATTGTGTGTTTAATTGCGTGGCTAAAGGCACTCGGGCCTTTCTCACCATCTCACCGTCAACACTCGCTTTTATTCCGACTATAAAACCCACTTTGTTTTTTTTACACACTGACTTTAGTTGTAGGAGAAGAGTAAACACATCATGTCACATGGACACACACACACACACACACACACACACACACACACAAACATATATATATATAATATAGAAACTGGCTCTGCGAGTGGCCATGATGATTAAAGCTGAACGCCGAGTGTTGATGTGGTAAATGCTGTTGTTCTCTTCTGTTCTTTTCTTTGCTAAGACTTTAATGCATTACACACACGCGCACACACACACACACACACACACACACACACACACATTTTGTCGGGTTAACACAGAGTGCGTGCTCAGCTTTACACACTTAAAGCACTCATATACTGTACTCTGGCTGTTCTAAAAGATGACATCACCAAACTATAATAATAATAATAATAATAATAATAATAATAATAATAAATCTAATCACATTAGCATCATGGAACACATGAAGATTATTCTGAACCTAACTCCGGATCGTGATCTCCGTAAAATGTACTAAAACTGCCAAAGTTAATTGTGGCTCTTTGTTTTGAAAGAAATCCACACGACACTAGCTGTAATTACAGCATTTAAATGGTGCTGATGTTTAAAATCTTCGGAGGGATCCCGCTACAGATCTCCTCCTCGGTTTAAAACAGAAACAGCGGTGATTTCTCTCGTTGTTGATGATTTCTGGGCTCCGTGACGTTTTATTGCTTTTGTAACCGTTCCGGAGTTGGCGTTCAACTGCTGTTCAAAATGTCTACGATGAAAAGTGCTATAAAGAAAAAGCGCTGTGTCATCGTTTATGTAACACGTATGGAAGGAGTCTCCAGTGTCAGAGTTTTGTAATAGTCAGAGGTGAAGCTGTAAGTTTTCCCACATCTTCAGGATGCAGTTTCTCTGTAACATGATATAACGAGCTGTTTTATTAACTTGAAGAGAGAGAGAATAGAGAGAGAGAATAAAGAGAGAATAGAGAGAGAGAATAAAGAGAGAATAGAGTGAGAATAGAGAGAGAGAATAAAGAGAGGGAATAGAGAGAGAATAAAGAGAGGGAATAGAGAGAGAGAGAGAATAAAGAGAGAGAACAGAGAGAGAGAATAAAGAGAGGGAATAGAGAGAGGAAATAAAGAGAGAGAATAGAGAGAGAATAGAGGAGGATGATGCGGGAACGAGTGTTTATAGCTGCTATAACGTAAGTGAGAACAGGAACTCAGTCGTTTCTCAGATTTTCCAGAACATTAAATGTAGCTATAACGGGATAAGTGTTATTTAAGTGCTGTGGTATAAGAGGAATAAAACATTACATTAACACCGCTTCATCACACCACCTTATTATAATGATTATTTTCTTAGAACAGCGCCACACAGTGTTTTACACCTTACATAATCACTTTTTTTTTTTTACGTTTTCTGTTAATTTCGCTCTCAGAATTGACTGTATGTCTCGAAATTTAACTTCATAATCCTGCATTTAAAAGGTTTTTATCATATTGCCTGAGAGGCAGTAAAAATGCAGGAAGGTTAGGTAATAGAATGTTGATCTTCTGGTACTAATAGCTCACAGAGAGCAGCGAGTCAGACTGGTTCTGTAAGGCACGGGTACTTCCTCATTCAGATGACATCATCGTGTTGGATTCCAAAAAATGGACTGGCTTTGGTCAGGTGTAAGCCTAGACAATGCTACGTGTGATTCTGGTTAGAACACCTTATCCATGCTAGCTAAATCATTTCCCACTAAATGTAGCTATCTATTTCTATCTTTCTCAGTCACTTAGCAGCAACACTGTATATTTTATAAATCGAGCATATTGTGTTAAAATCATGAATTTACGAGTTTCAGTGGAATCCACGATCAGGTTTTCGTAATAAACCTCCGTTAAATGGCCAATCAGCATAATAACTATCATAAAAAAGTTCATTTTCCAACATACATTAGTGCTTGGGATGACCTCCAGAGTCCCGGGGCATAATGTAGTGTGATACTATCAAACAAATTAAAGGTAGATATGATCGAACATGTCTGAACAGTGCAGTTAGATAAACACCCTAAAGACCACACAGCTTTATTTAATATTGACCAAACAACCCTTGAGAACGCTGTGGGTTCTGACGTACAGCCTATCTCCTGTGGCATCTTATTTAATACTTTATTTTATTTTTACAGTCATTATAACTAACTAACACGATCATTAGTTTAACAACATTACAAACAGTAGAAATTTCTACTTTTCTGATGGGCATTAACATGTTTCTGATGGTCTGTAATGGTTTCTGGTGGGTATTAACATGTTTCTGATGGTCTGTAATGGGTTCTGGTGGGTATTAACATGTTTCTGATGGTCTGTAATGGTTTCTGATGGGTATTAACATGTTTCCGATGGACTGTAATGGGTTCTGGTGGGTATTAACATGTTTCTGATGGTCTGTAATGGGTTCTGGTGGGTATTAACATGTTTCTGATGGTCTTTAATGGGTTCTGATGGGTATTAACATGTTTCTGATGGTCTATAATGGTTTCTGATGGGCATTAACATGTTTCTGATGGACTGTAATGGTTTGTGATGGGCATTAACATGTTTCTGATGGTCTGTAATGGTTTCTGATGGGCATTAACATGTTTCTGATGGTCTGTAATGGTTTCTGATGGGCATTAACATGTTTCTGATGGTCTGTAATGGGTTCTGGTGGGTATTAACATGTTTCCGATGGCCTGTAATGGTTTGTGATGGGCATTAACATGTTTCTGATGGTCTGTAATCGTTTCTGATGGGCATTAACATGTTTCTGATGGTCTGTAATGGTTTCTGATGGGCATTAACATGTTTCTGATGGTCTGTAATGGTTTCTGATGGGCATTAACATGTTTCTGATGGTCTGTAATGGGTTCTGATGGGCATTAACATGTTTCTGATGGTCTGTAATGGTTTCTGATGGGCATTAACATGTTTCTGATGGTCTGTAATGGTTTCTGATGGGCATTAACATGTTTCTGATGGTCTGTAATGGTTTCTGATGGGCATTAACATGTTTCTGATGGTCTGTAATGGGTTCTGATGGGCATTAACATGTTTCTGATGGTCTGTAATGGTTTCTGATGGGCATTAACATGTTTCTGATGGTCTGTAATGGTTTCTGATGGGCATTAACATGTTTCTGATGGTCTGTAATGGGTTCTGATGGGTATTAACATGTTTCTGATGGTCTGTAATGGTTTCTGATGGAATATCTGACTTTATTCTGATGGTAATCATCTATACATGAAAGATGGCCCAATTGGGATCTGGCGTTATTTAATAGTAAGCAGAAAATCACTGAAGGAAACCTTTAGGAACCTGATGGAAACCATTAAACCAATTAACATTAAGGTGTTTTATGTGATGGAAACCATTAGAGACCTTTTTCAGATGGGTTAAGTTGAGCTACTGCAATGACAGCCCTTTACTACGTGACACTATGTGACCTTGTGTGTGTGTGTGTGTGTGAGTGTGTGTGTGTGTGTGTGTGAGTGTGTGAGTGTGTGTGAGTGTGTGTGTGTGAGTGTGTGAGTGTGTGTGTGTGTGTGAGTGTGTGTGTGTGAGTGTGTGTGTGTGTTGTGTGTGTGTGTGTGTGTGTGTGTGTGTGAGTGTGTGTGTGAGTGTGTGTGTGAGTGTGTGTGTGTGTGTGTGTGTGTGTGTGTGTGTGTGAGTGTGTGTGTGTGAGTGTGTGTGTGTGTGAGTGCACTGATAGCATTTTCTTGAAAGTGTTTCACATAGTTTATGTCTGTCTTTTATTAATGGCTGATTGTTTCCACCGTAAACCAAAAAACCCTGCAATTCAAGACTGACTTCATTCCACACACACACTCACACACACACACACACACACACACACACACACATATCACACAACAAAACACAGGGAATTATCGGATTTCTTTGGCTTCTCTTTGATAGTGAGAGACAGTGAACAATTAAAACACACACACACACACACACACACACACACGCACACAGAAAGCAGCAGGGCCAGTTTTGCCATAGTGCTGATGTCAGCCGTGTCTCTGTAACACTAAACATTCCAGATCATTCACAGCACAAGAATCTGTTTAACATTCATTTATGCTAACACAGAAGCTAATGAGCTAACGTGGTTGATATTAACATTAGCGTAACGTTAGCGTTGTGGAGGCGCTGATAAGACGGGACGTGGTTCAAAATATGCGAACAGAGAGCACACTGGTTAGAGCGAGAGAAGAACTTCCCTATTTACTTTGTTTATATCTCTATTTAATCTCATATCACCAAAACATTGCTTATGTAAGTAATAAACACGCTATGTGTGTGTGTGAGAGTGAGTGTGTGAGTGTGTGTGTGTGTGTGAGTGAGTGTGTGAGAGTGTGTGTGTTGTGAGTGTGTGTGTGTGTGTGTGTGTGTGTGTGTGTGTGTGTGAGTGTGTGAGAGTGTGTGTGTGTGTGAGTGTGTGTGTGAGAGAGTGTGTGAGTGTGTGAGATTGTGTGAGAGTGTGTGTGTGTGACTGTGTGTGAGTGTGTGAGAGTATGTGAGAGGTGTGAGAGTGTGTGTGAGTGTGTGAGTGTGTGTGAGTGAGTGTGTGAGTGTGTGAGAGTGTGTGCGTGGAGTGTGAGAGTGTGTGAGAGTGTGTTTGAGAGTGTTGTGTGTGTGAGTGTGTGAGAGTGTGTGAGAGAGTGTGTGAGAGTTGTGTGAGTGTGTGTGTGAGTGTGTGTGAGAATGTGTGAAAGTGTGTGTGCGTGAGTGCAGAGCGAGAGTGAGTGAGAGAGAGTGTGAGAGTGTGATGTGTGTGTGAGAGTGTGAGTGTGTGTGTGAGAGTGTGTGTGTGAAAGAGTGTGAGATGTGTGTGTGTGTGTGTGAGAGTGTGTGAGAGTGTGTGTGAAAGAGTGTGAGAGAGTGTGTGAGAGTGTGAGTGTGTGTGTGTGTGAGAGTGTGTGAGAGTGTGAGAGAGTGTGAGAGTGTGTGAGAGTGTGAGTGTGTGAGAGTGTGAGTGTGAGTGTGTGTGAGGGGTAGAGTGTGTGAGAGAGTGTGTAGAGATGTGAGAGAGTGAGAGTGTGTGAGAGTGTGAGTGTGAGAGTGTTGTGTGAGTGTGGTGAGTAGTGAGTGTGAGTGGAGTGTGAGAGAGTGTGAGAGTGTGAGAGTGTGTGAGAGTGTGTGTGAGAGTATGTGTGAGAGAGTGTGGAAAGTGTGTGAGAGAGTGTGTGAGAGTTGAGAGAGTGTGAGAGGAGGTGAGAGAGAGAGAGGAGAGAGTGTGAGAGTGTGTGAGAGTGTGTGTGAGAGAGATTGTGAGAGAGT
>CM022755.1:38351191-38431191 GCA_012411365.1 Ameiurus melas
TCGAGAACACTGGAGGATGTGAACGAGTACAAGACTAATTAAGACTAATAACAGAAGCTGTGAGTCAGTAGGAACAAACACCATGGAGATGCATGTGATCTGGCTAAGCAAACACACACTGACACACACACACACACACACACACACACACACAGTGCACATACAGTACACACACACTAACACACACACACACACTTTACACAGGGTAGGTCATGGTGCATGTGAGTGATGCCTGTGTCAGTCTTCATGATTTATACAATCTTAACCAATGTTACAAATATATGAGACATGAAATGTCCTTCACCAGATCGGACCAAATAAAACTCAACACAGCATCAGATTAGAGTCACGAAGTCCAGACCAATGTTCCTGACTCTTACTGAGCCCTAATCAGTGATCCTGACTCTTGCTAAGTTCTGACCAGTGAAGGCCAAGGAATGTTCAAGTCTGCAGCTTCCCTGCATGAACAAGTGAACCCTCCTGCTTCGTCTGGGATGTTCTCGGTCACGTTGTTCACACTGTTTACTGTTTACTCTCGCGGACATTAATCCACAAACTCTTCATGAAAAAGCTTGGATTAGCTTGTTAACAAATAAGTTAGCTAGCATTACAGCAGGCTGCTATTGGAGAATTCTAGGTAAGTATAGATATCTATCTAATCGCTGCACGGCTAACAATATTTCCTATTTCTCCTGTTACAACAGAGAACCGTGAAAAACATTCAAACTTAGATCAGGGGACAATAAAACTTTCATTCATGATTAAACTAATAAACAAATAAAACAAATAACATTTTTTGTGTGAAGTGATATTCAAAACTGGGTTTGGAAATACAGAACAGCAAAAAAAATAACAAACAACAATAAACAACAACAAAAAAAAAAAAAAAAAAAAAAAAAAAAAAAAAAAAAAAAAAAAAAAAAAAAAAAAAAAAAAAAAAAAAAAAAAAAAAAATAGACAGATAGACAGACAGACAGATAGACAGACAGATAGAGAGACAGACAGATAGACAGATAGACAGACAGACAGATCAGTCAGACAGACAGACAGATAGATAGACAGATAAACAAACATACAGATCAGACAGATAGACAGACAGATAGACAGACAGATAGATAGACAGATAGACAGACAGACAGATCAGTCAGACAGACAGACAGATAGACAGATAGACAGACAGACAGATAGACAGACAGATAGACAGAATCAAAATTCCTAAAAATTCAGATGAAGGTTTTTCAGTTGTTCATGAGAATTTCTCTGGCTGATCACATGGTTGTTGTTAAACTATAAATTTCTCATAAGAAATTTTATTATATAAAATATGTTCTTAAAATAAATTTACTTCACTTAAATAGTTTTATTGTGAGATTAAGCTAATTAACCACAATTACACCCCCATACACTGCATGTACATATATTTATACCCCTGTGAAACAGGAAGTCATGGTTAAACAATTTCCTGTTCCTAGTCACCCAGGTGTACTAGATAAAAAAAAAAAAAGTTAACTATCAATGGGAATATACTTATAATATATATTTCTCATATGAGTTCATAGGGGTGCCAATAATTGTTGCATACCTATATTTAACAGAGATATTGTAATTTTTTTTTGCTAAACCTGGGTTGTGTTTGTAATTGTTTGATATTCATTTTTTACACAAAAGATCAAAAGGTTAAACAATAAAGACAATTTTTCACAGCCTTATTTACTCATATTTACCAAGGGTGCCAATATAAATGGAGTTCAGTGTATGTATAGGCAGATAGGTAGCCTAGCCTTTCAAAACTAGTTTACGGTCTGTAGGATTAGGTGGAAATTTCACGTCCTGGATGAGGTCATACAGTTTGGTTTTTTTTTATCTTTTATGTTTACACACACTGAAAAAACATTTAAACATCAGGTCCAAAGTTGAAGCAGAGAGGAACGTTATCTACGACCTCCAACAGATCACCAGCACTGAAGAACAGCCAAAGGACAACATCTCCAAGTTTATGACAGCTGACGTCTTTATGCTAATAATTCTGAAACACACCACACAAGGGCTTAAAACTGTCAGAGATCGGTCGCTAAGCAACTGAGGCAACAATCCGGAAAAACTCCACGCTGTTATGTCAGCGGAAATGAAGACAAGAATCCAAAACGTCAACATTTACCTCAGTGCTGGTACATTATGAACAAAATTACACGCTAGTTCCACCTAGCATTGATCGCTAGCTAGTTAATATAACAATAATAACAATAACAACAACAACAACAACAACAATAACAATAGTAATAATTTTAATAATAATAATAATAATAATAATCATAATTAAACAGTGTTTAATGTGTTGAGTGTCACAGTAAAATAAATGCTCAGATATTGTATTCTTAAGTTTTTTATAGTGAGGAAATCAAAATGATATAAGTTTAAAAAGAAATAATAATAATGAAATGTATTAATCTGTGTAACTTTAGAATCCTCACAGTGTTCAAACTAATACACTCCATCTCTGTGACCCTGAGGAGAGCGTGAAGGGTTAAACGCCGTGTCCTTATGAGTGAGAGAAGAGCAAACATGGACTTTAGCTGACCAAAAGTAAACACACACCACACACACACACACACACACACACACACACACACACTTTACTACCTTTGTGAGGCCATCCATTAACTTCTGTATTACTATAGCTAAACCGTTCTAAACCTGAGCCTGTGTTGTAGTTCGTCTCTTGTGGGCGTGGCCTTTCCAGCTATTCTATTGTTTCTGATGAGAAACGGTGGAGCTACGGAGCTGCTGTACCTGACAAATTAATCACAAATTAAATGAGTCTGGAATCAGTGAGAAAATCAGTTGTGATTCACGCGTCACACACTCGACTTCATTCTCCGATCAGATTAGCAACGCGAGCTAACCGTACCGGCGACGTACACGCTCCAGAGACTCCAGTGATTTCAGCGACGTCCTTCCGAGGTCTATTTTTCTTCCTAATGTCTCTGTACACCTTACTGACACGTCATCTATGACAGGAGAAGATGAAACCGTGTTTAGATGTCTTTATAAGTAAATGGGAACTGATCCCAGGTGGAGGATAAAGCCGTGAGGGGGAACTGAAGAAACGTCAGACCAGGTGTTCCATAGCATTGGCCCGAGGAATTATTCCAGCAAATCGTTTGACCGATCGCGTTTACGGTACCATGCTAATACACATTAAATGGAGAAGATGTCAGGAGTCCTGATGGTACAACAGAACAACAAGAAGATCCTAACTTTCGAATCCTATCTTATCTGTTTAGTGAACATCTCAGGACAACCTCACTGACACCTTCAACCTTCTTTAAAACCCAACGATAACAGTCCCATTACAATAGGCATGTCCGAGAAGGGCGTTATATTACATTTATTAAATATATTAATGATCAGGAACTGTGATGTTTGATGGAGGAGACTTTTGGACTACACTGATGAATAATTACAGACTCGCGGTTAGCACGAGAACTACGACCGACATCCCGAATTAAAGACGTTTTTGATGAAGGTGTGAACGTGAAACTTTAGACGCGACGGTGTTTGTGTATTTCCCGAGACGCCGAGCTAGTTGTTCTTCTCCGTGTTCCTCTGATCGTTATATTTTATGATAACTCCCGAATCGGGCCGCAGCGCTCCATACAGAAGCTCTGCTGATGTTTCCTCTCTGAGAGATCACCGTGTCCTCCATACTGCTGCTTCCTCTCCGCGCTGGCTGCGGATATGACGCGGACATTTTCCCAAACACAACCACGCTTCACTAAAAGATCCGGTTTAAGTTCTGGAACATTTCTTGTGGAGGTTTCTGTGTAAAAATGTTATTTTATCACTAAGCATGGACATTTTTCAGAGGAACATTAAAGGAACATTAAGGCCTTTCTTTGCAAGCCTGTGTCAGCTTACTGGTCTGTGACGTCATCGGGTAACTTTGTGAATGATTTTGATTGGTCAGACGTTTATATTTAATGACTAGTTATAGGAAGCTACAGGTCATATCAGAGAGGACAGAAGAGGCTCTAACGCTGTGAAGGTCATGTCCTGGACTCAGGGTGTCTCTTACTGTGACAGATATTGAGGAAACAAAGCCTGAGATTTGAAAGAGGATTAGAGCTTCTGCATTTCCCCTGCAGCACGGATCTGCTGTCATCTGTCTCCGCTGTCATGTCTTTACGCTCCAGTCCGGTCTGAAATGTCTCGTGTTTGAGATCCGCACTGCATCCGTTACGGAGCAGTCATACATGCTCATGTCGTCATGGACGTAAGATCATTAACGTGATTGATTCAGCGTGCAGTGCATTACTTCCGTTTTCTTTTTGGTTTGTTTTTTGATTTCGCGATGCCATGGAAACGGTTATTATTACAGGACTGGAGCTCTGGATGGAGAACATGGTGTAAAATGCATGTCTCATACCTTCTCATACGAGAACGGTTCCACGTTAGTAGGCATGCCTGCACGATGACATGCTATGCATCCAGAAAGTGCTGTTCTTCACTGCTTGACTGTTTCAAACGAAAGAAAAGGAAACGAAGGAATCTAGTCCAATTGCTCCATGCGTGTATGTGAAAGCAGACCTGTGGTGATGAGCACAGACGAGTGGAGAGCACAGAAGCGGTCCTATTTACGTAGCGGGAAAGCTTCATCATCCCGGGCCTTATTGTACAGTTACAGTTGATTAAACATGGATTTAAAGTCATGGAGATACAGTTTAATTGGACATTCCAGCAGTGAAGAAAACCCTTCGCTGTATTTAAATGTGCTTTATAAATAACATTTACTTACTTACTAATATACTGACACGGATCAGACCCGAATCCTATTTCTCTTTACGTCTTTCCCTCGCCAAAGTGCATACGCAGCAACATCTGATCTGTGTCAGAAAAATAAAACTAAATCAGAATTGTCTGGCAGAAGAAATACAACCCAACTTTTATTAAAAGATCTAAAGATTAATGTCAAGGTTGGGGGCGGGGTTAGCAGTTGTAACATTCTTACGACTTTATTTGTAGGAAATCCAAAAAAAACCCCTCATTTGATACTTTAAATTTAGCATGAGATCATTTTTATTTCCCAAAAGAGACATCAAATCAGTTTTTAAAGAATTTCAGAAGTTGCATTATAAAAAGTTAATATAGAGACAGAGAGAGAGAGAGACAGAGAGAGAGAGACAGAGAGAGGGAGACAGAGAGAGAGAGACAGAGGGAGAGAGAGAGAGAGGGAGGGAGGGAGAGACAGAGGGAGAGAGAGGGAGAGAGAGAGAGAGAGAGACAGAGGGAGGGAGGGAGAGACAGAGGGAGAGAGAGAGAGAGAGAGAGGGAGAGAGTGGGAGACTTTTACAATCTTTTATTTAACAAAACATCACATTATACACATAAAAGTAAAATGTGAGTCAATAAATAAATAAATATTCAAAGCGCATTAAAAAAAAGATCATAAATAAATTAGGTAATAAATGAGGTAAATAATAGAATTCAGTGCAACACAGGGCAAGACATCAATAATACGTTCAGCTTAAAGCAGGTGCAAAACAAAGTTCTCCCTCCACCACAGAACACAGAGCCTCCTCACACCACCACACCGCCTCAAACATCTCCACGTCCCCCAGACTTCTGTAGAAGTTGAAATCGATCAGAACCCGTGATTTGATCAGTCTGGATAGGACTCGTCTGGCATCGCAGTCGAGAGAGACAGAGACAGAGAGAGACAGAGAGAGAGAGAGACAGAGAGAGAGAGAGAGAGAGAGAGAGAGAGAGACAGAGGGAGGGAGGGAGGGAGAGAGAGAGGGAGGGAGGGAGAGACAGAGGGAGAAAGAGAGACAGAGAGAGAGACAGAGAGAGAGAGAGACAGAGAGAGAGAGAGAGAGAGAGAGAGACAGAGGGAGGGAGGGAGAGACAGAGGGAGATAGAGAGAGAGAATATGTAGAGACAGCAAAAATAAGTCCTTTTTGTGCAGCAGACTGTCGGGACTTTGTGGCTTTAGTTGTGTAAAGACTGAAGAATCTCTCACCTTGAGACAACATGTGATCAGTTAAAAAGCAGTCATCAAAAACTTTTGAAACCAAGACAATGACATCATCGCTGCTTCCATTCGTCTTCTGTCAATAACAGGACACTGTGTCTGTGAAGAGGACATGTGATCTTTACTGTAATTACACAAACACACCCACATTAAACAATGATGGACTGGTGGACGTGATAACTGTGACGCAGGACAGTCTGAGGATTTGGCCAACACAAAACACACACACACACACACACACCGAGCAAAATGTAGTGTTGAGATTGTACAACCCCAAGTCCGAAAGAGTTGGGACAGTATGGAAAATGTTAATAAAAACAGAGAGGAGTGATGTGTAAATGTACTGTGACTTGTATTTAAACAATAAAACGTATAATGATTTATTTGATGTTTCAACTAATCAACTGCATAGTTTTTTTTTTTGAAGATAAACGTTTATTTTGAAATTGATGCATGCAACACGTTCCAAAATAGTTGGGACAGGGGCGATTTAGGACTAATAGTGAGTTGACATAAGAAGGTGATGTGAAACAGGTGAGGTAATCGTCTAATCATAGTATAGGACGAGACCTTCAAGAGCAAGGACGGGTTGAGGCTCACCGATCAGCCAAGATGCGTCAGAGAATAATCCAACACTTTGAGGACAAAATTCCCCAAAGACAAATCGGTAGGATTTTTGGGCGTTTCACCTTCTACACTGCACAATATAATTAACATTTTCAAGGAATCCGGTCAAATCTCTGTGTGTAAAGTTTGAGGAGAAAAAACACTTCTGAATGCACGTGATCTCCGATCCCTCAGACGTCACTGTCTTAAAAACCGTCATGAGTCTGTAACGGAGATCCTGACAGGGGCTCGAGAATACTTATTAAACCTTTGTCAGTCGACACCATTCGCCACTGCATCCACAGATGCAGGTTAAGGCTTTTCAATGCAAAGAAGAAGCCGTTCATCAACACTGTCCAGAAGCTCCACCCACTTCTCTGGGCTCGGTCTCATCTAAGATGGACCGTAGAACAGGAGAATCGTGTTTTGAGGTCCGATGAGTCGACATTTCAAATAGTTTTTCGACAAAACTGCCACCGTGTTCTCCGGGCCAAAGAGGAAAAAGATCATCCAAGCTGTTTTCAGCGTCAGGACTATAATATTCTGCCATATTTACTCCAGTTTTATTGGACACACTATTAGAGTCCACTACGACGTGGGACACAGTGCTGCTGTGAGTCAAACTGCGGTCCTGTACCAGCCATGTCATTATAACTGTCATGAAATCAGTACGGAAACACTGAACTACAGTTCCCTTCATTGTCACATGACCACCTGCACCTGATTCATGTTCCTGGTAGTTATTAAATGTTTAAGAATCTGCGCTTGCTTCCGTCTGAACTTTGAACCATGACAATAACACTCCTGTGATTTTTCCGCAAGATTTTATACTTGATAATGAGAACGAACAATGAACAACATGCGCAACTAACATACAAGTTCATCTTTTGTTTAAAGGAATTGGGCTAAAATGGGACTCAAATCATTCCTCAGTCTGTTAAATAAAAGCATATTTCTTTTATGAATTTCAGGGATGTTTATACAGAAATGTGGTGGAAATATACCACAGAAATTCACACAGTGGTGTAGGGAAGGCTCACGCAGCTCAGAGACCTTGCTGTAGGATGGGGGGAAAAAAACACCTCCCTGAAATTGTGCAAATTTGTTTTCATTTACAAAATACTTGCAGACAAACATGTAGCACAGAATTCTGCATTGGGTTTGTATCTGTTTGAAACACATTATCCGTTCATTCACAATATCTGGTTTGACGTTTCGTTATTATCAGATGCCAAACACAAAAGTTCATCAGTACAAGAAGTGCAGAGAGAACGAGGCGAGAACATGAGGGGTTCTCCTCAATACTGTCTGAAAGGAAACACAGACGCTCATTCCACCATTGAGGAGACGTGTACAGACGTTGGAGAAGGACATGACGGGTACTCTGAAGGTGCACGGTGAAGCGAGGTGTGTGAATAATATGGTACGGTGTTGGATGCCTGGAATGCAGGAGAAAGGGTTTGTTTTTTAAAATAAATAAATAAATAATCGGTTCCAGGAAGAACACTTTGATGAATTCTAGTCATTTGGGCAGAGCCTGTGAATTCAGGTGTGAATGAGGGACTTGGCTTGAAGGAAAGAAAGTTGTTTTGGAAAAGGTGTGTGTGTGTGTGTGTGTGTGTTTACAGCTCAGCGATATCACCCTGCATGATGGTGTGTTTGATCATTCTGCTGTCTGAATGCAAACACTGCCACACACATGAGATTATGTGTAAATAAAAGCTAAGAATACAAAGCAAAAACCTAGTGAAGGACACACACACACACACACACACACACACACACACACACACGTCACCGATGTTTCCGTAATAATCATGTACCAAGAACACAGTAAAGCAGAAGGGAATGTAGAGAACTAGCTCGTCCTTACATTGTGCTGTATTCTCCATACATACCCGAGTGTCTAAGCAGAACCAGTGCA
Organism: Ameiurus melas; assembly: GCA_012411365.1. Classification (NCBI taxonomy): domain Eukaryota; kingdom Metazoa; phylum Chordata; class Actinopteri; order Siluriformes; family Ictaluridae; genus Ameiurus; species Ameiurus melas. The sequence goes on from CM022755.1 coordinate 38,359,753, forward strand.
GAACCTGCTTCCGCTTCTTCACACAGGTTTGTGATCACTGTGTGAGTCTTTTAAGATTATTCCTTGTCACACTTTATGAGATCCCAATAAACTCTGATCTGAGTTCTATAACAGACGTCAGATCAGATGAAGAAGATCCTCTAGAGATAGACCCGTGTGTTTACGTTCTGCTCACGTCATTTCAGCATGACCCGGAGATCAGCTCGAGTAGAAAACCGTCTTTAATCTGAGACAAGGAGACAATTTTTTCTATCAGTATGTTTTTTTTACGTTTCTCCATCGCCACTACTATATGTGTAGTATCCCGTGAGTTTGCCGTCATCCTACGCCTCCTAGTGGAGGATTGTAGACGAGTGCCATAGCGGTGCTCGCACTGAACCTTTAATCAGAAATTTCTCACACTGTCCAAACATCGTCACTGATTGACACTGAAGGTGTTTACATGAGTCGCTTTTAGAATACTCCTTTCATGTTCCCATGTTACGTGTTATACAATGTAGAGCGATTAACAGCACACGTCATTACGTCCCCACGCCACGTCGTCCCCTCCAGAATTTGACGTATGGTCGTACAGTTGGTCTTCGTCATGGTCCCGTATACAGTTCTGGGTGTGTTTATTTTAAATTTCATGAAAGCTTGAAGTGCAGTTAATTATTAGTCGTTCTTGTACGTGCAGATGGACGACTGCTTTCGAAACGCGGGTTGCGTCCCTAAATCACGCGACTTACCGTCTATATAGTATATAGATGTACATGAATCTCTCCTACTATATATTCGGTAAGTACGCGGTTTGGGACGCAGCCGTGCCCTCTCGTTCGCAGTAAAACGGTCGAGCGCTGCCGTGTGTGTACGTGTCCTGTGTCACAACGCGCTGAAAACCCCCACACGACGTTAATAGTGTGATTAAAGGTGTGTACGCGTCAGTAACGCACGGCCATAATGCGACTAAAACAGGAATACTCCACACGTCTTAATCCCATTTGTGTTTACTTCCAGTACGACTTTAAGGTGATTAAAGTCATCATGTTTACATGGTACTTTCTTAATCAGAGTATCGTCTTAATCGGGTTAATATCGGATTATTGTTCATGCAAATGTACTGACTCAGTTATTGACGGAGGAGCAGAGAGAGATAAGATGATGTCTTTTTATTTCATTATATATTTATTACATATGTATTTCAGCACTGCGAGTGACATGCACAGGGTTTTGGAACACTTGAACAAGTCTTGTGCAGAGATTCATAAAATACAATAAATATACAGGCCATCTGTAACGCCTGCACATGTGTCTACAGTGAATATTGGTATTTGTCTGATACAATATAATATTTGTATTGATTTTCTGACATGATTCAAATACAGTAGACTGAATGAAATACTTTAAATGAAATAATAAAGGTCATTTTCTCAGACGTAGCACTGCTCCAGTTCATCACCCATGATGCATTGCTAGGACCCAAACTCATTTCATTGGTCAGTTTGAGGCTTGATGGTGGATTTACGTCACACATCTACGAAAATCCGTGAGGAATCACTTTGCTTGCACCATCAAAGCCCCTCTTCCAGATGTTCCAAGTCCAATATGAAGAATCCAACACTCAGGCAGCTATGAGAACTTCCCCCTCGTGACCTGCTGCTGTCTGTAATTGGTGGTGAGAAACCTGCTGGACATGTGCTCAAGGTGTGTTCAACCAATCAAGTAAAGTAATCTTCAAAATCCCATTGGCACAAGATGACTGTCCTTATTTACTGAAAAAAAAAAAAGTCCTGTACACCTATAGACCAAAGTGCTCCATGACCTTTACAATCCACCTGACCACGTCACATTTAAAGAACAAGGAGACTCTTGATAGAATTCTGTTGAACAAATTCAGCTCAGAATTGAACACCATTAAAACTCCAGAAAAGGCAACCAGTTCTAGACTGTCTGAGCACCATGCCACCTGTGGACATCCTATTCCACCCGTTTAAACACCTCAGGGAGTCCCTCAGGGATGTGTCCTGAACACGCTCTTCAGTTCAATTCATTTGTATTGTGCTTTAAACTTGAGATATCGTCATAAACCTGGCTTCTCACGTGGACAAACTAGCGGAGACAGTGGCCAGGAAAACCTCAGTGAGACAACCTGAGCAAGAAACCCAGACGCAGCAGCAATCTGTTTGAGTACAACAACGACTTCAAAAGGACACGGCTCCGTACCTGGTAGAAACCTCGGGAGTTCACACGATCATCTCTACATGCACCTCTAACCCTCTTCAACTGGCTCTAGAGACGCATCATGGACCATTCAGACAGGGACGCAAGACGGTGGAGCGTGAGGACGACCCAGTCTGTTCCTGTATCAGAAGTCTATTGGTATTATTGGGACTGTTCACTGTGCCTGGGAGGAGTCCAGTTATGGAGCGGTTTTTCTACTAGGAGGAATACAAACAAACTTCTTCCACGTTGTCATTATGGGGTATTGTTTGTTGAATTTTGAGGAAAATAATGAATTGAGTCCATTTCAGAATAAAGCTGTAACATAACAACATGTGGAGAAAGTGAAGCGCTGTGAATACTCTCCGGATGCTCTGTAGTAGGTGTCGAGCGTTGCTGGAATCGAGGCCTTAACGTGAGTGTTGCTGGAATCGAGGCCTTAACGTAGTTGTAATCAAGCAGGTTCCAGAACATCTGAACCAAATCCTATACGTGTATGGAGTGTCTTCCTGCAGGTTCTCTGAAGAACTCATCCAGAGGACACTTCCTGTCGATTTGCTTCTGCTTATGGTCTTTGTTCCAGTACACTTGCCGTGTCCTAAAATTACTCCACTTATCACTATCTTTCAAGACAGTTCCAAAAGGTTCGTGAAAAGGTTCTCGAATCTCAGTTGAACTCAATTGAGCATTATATTTTGTTTCTAACTCAACAAATGTCTGGGATAAGAAGGAATGATAAAGTTTGACTTGACTGCATAACAGCGTATTTTTTCTTTTCCACAATGGCATTGTTGTCAGGTAATTCTGTACACCTACTTGTATCTAGTAGCATGCTGTACTCTACCTCCTTTGGCTTTCAAAAGCATTCATTCACGTGGACATGCATTTTGCAAGTTGTTGGATATGCTGTTTAAAGACAACTCTGGATATGTCGTACCATGTGGCTTGAGCCGAGTCTGCGCAAGCCACTAAAGTGAGAGCAAAAACATTTTCCTGGAACCATTCTGACATCATCTGAAAGAATTTGGTCAGCAACAATGTCCTTATGGGCATTTCTGGTCAGGATGCATAATGTGTGCCAGGAGAACCCTCCCCACACCATCACACTATGGAATGATGTTCCTTGCACCAAAATCTGATCCCTCCCTATAGTATTATTCGAAAAAAAGAATCTGGATTTGACCCACCAGGTGAACTTTCCCTCAGCGTTCTAGGTTCAACGCATTCAAGAATGGTGCTTTCGTGTTCTTCATCGTCAACTCTGGTACCGAACATGGTCTTTATCTTCAGTAGGTAGTGTTTTGTTAAACATGGTGATATGGCTCGTCTCCTGTATGGACGCGCCGGTGGTACTGTAGAGCGCTATGCCGAGTAAAACTCTTCCCACAGTGTGAGCAGCTGTAAGGCTTCTCATGTTCCGGTGTGAACATGTTGGTGCTGCTGGAGGGAACTCTGACGAGTAAAACTCTTCCCGCACAGCGAACAGCGAAACGGTTTGTCTCCTGTGTGAATCCGCAGGTGTGTTCGGAGGTGACCCCGTTGTGTGAAACTCACCCCACACACAGAGCAGGTGTATGGCTTCTCCCTCGTGTGAACAGTGCTGTAGGAGATAACCGTGCTGAGCGAAACTCTTCCCACACTGTACACACTTATACGGCCGGTCTCCTCCGTGAACGCGCTGGTGTGTTGGGAAATGACTCTGGTGCCGAAAGCTCTTCCCGCACTCCGAACAGTGGAAGGGTTTCTCTCCGGTGTGAACGCGCTGGTGTTGTTGGAGATTACTCTGGTGATTGAAAATCTTCCCGCACTGTGAGCAGTGATGTACATTCTCTCTCGTGCGAATGCGTTGGTGCATTTTGAGGTTATCTCTGGAAGTGAAACTCTTCCCACACTGTGGACAGGAGTAGGGTTTCTCTCCGGTGTGGATGCGCTGGTGTCGATGGAGATGACCCATTTGCGAGAAGCTCTTCCCGCACTGTGAGCAGCGATGTGGCTTCTCTCCCGTGTGGACGCGCCGGTGTCGCTGGAGAGTGCTGTGATGACGGAAACTCTTCCTGTACTGTGAGCACTGATGAGGCTTCTCTCCCGTGTGGATGCGCAGGTGCTTTCTGAGATGACTTCCGCCATTAAAACTCCTACCACAGTCTTTACACAGGTGATGCTTTCTCGTCTGTTTGTGTCTAGAGGTCTTTGCAGCAACAGCACCGTGGGATGTTTGCTCACTGATGGGAATCAGATTCTCATATTTATTTTCTCCGTGTTCTGTCGGAGTTAGATATTCCTCACAGTGGCATCTCCTGATGTGTTTGTGGAGGTAAATTAGAGATTCATAGTGTGCACAAAGAGCAGGTGAAGACTTGCAACAGGGCATTGTTCATTCCTGGAGCAGAAGAAATGAACAATTAAATAAATCAAGGGTAAAGATGATAGCATTATTATTGTTGTTTGAATTGACTAGACCAATCACAAACAGAATTCTTGCTCTGCAAATTTCAGAGACATGAAAACATATATATGAAAACGTATTGCTCGTAGCACTGGCATTTTGTTTCCAGTGGGAAGGTGTGGTGAGCTCTCGTCGCGGTACAGCAGTTTCAGGGATTAACAGACAACTGGATCCAATGGTTCTATGTAATTAATACGCATTGTTGCTGGACTCGTAGCTTTGTGTCATGCACTTGTACAGATCACGACCCGTTTCCTGTAGCTTGCTTGTGTGAATGTAGGGTAAGACCCTGACACCCAACATCGACTGGTGGATAACTCACTACACAGCAATAATACAAAACGCCACTGATTCCACTGATCAGAGTTACTGGGAAGTGATTGCTCAGTAGCAAAGGTTCTGGGCTACTGATCAAAACAAATCTACAACTAACATGCCCTTGAGCAAGCCCTGCTCCAAGGGTTCCATCTTATGTCCCCGACCACATCGTACTAACACGCTGGGATATACAAAGTAAAGAGTTTATGTATACTGTACTTGTATATGTGAGGAAAAAAGGATGTTTCTGATGGTTCTGTGATCAAGCAACAACCGACACTTAGTACCTACTCAGAGTGGCTCAGGGTCCCTTTCAAGAACATTCAAACTAACTGTTAGTTAGTGGTGGAATGAAGTTCCAACCTCAATCCGGACTGAAGAATATCTCACCATCTTCAAAAAACTGCTAAAGATCCGCCTCTTCTGTCAACACGTAACTAACCAATAAAAAATAATAATTAAAAAAATATTTTACTCTGGCACTTACACCTCTATTCTGTGCACTTTGCTTCTTCTGGAACTCAATTAATGGATCTTGTACAGTAGCACTACTTACAGTGCCAAGAAAAAGTATGTGAACACTTTGGAATTTCATGGTTTTCTGAATAAATTTGTCACAAAATGTGATCTGATCTTCATCTAAGTCAGGGGTATTGTCCAATATAATGTGTCTAAAATAATAAAACACAAAATGTCTGATCTTTCATGTCTTTATTGAGAACAACCAAAAAAAACTCATAGTGCTTGTGGAAAAAGTATGTGAACCCTCGAGTTAATGACCTCAAAAAAGCTCATTGGAGTCAGGTTACCTGGAGTCTGGTTAAGAAAATGAGTTTGGAGGTGTGGACTACAGCAACTGTGACTGAGAAAAACCCCTCAAACGTTTGGAGTTTGCTCTGCACAAGAAGCACACGCTTATGTGAGCCATGTCTCGCCAAAAAGAGCTTTCAGAGGATCTACGATCAAGAATAGTTGATTTACATAAAGCTGGCAAGGGTCACAAAGTGATTTCAAAGACTTTACAAATTCACCAGTCTGCAGTTAGGCAAACATTCTACAAATGGAGACACTTTGGGACTGTTGCTACTCTACCAAGAATTGGGCGCCCAGTCAAAATGACATCAAGAACACATCGAAGACTCATCAGTGAGGTAAAGAAACAACCCCGAATGACCGCCAAAGATTTGAAGACATCATTGGAACTGTCTAACATCTCTGTTCATGAGTCTGCAATACACAAAACATTGAACAAACAGGGTATCTACGGCAGGACACTATGAAGGAAGCCACTTCTTACTAAAAAGAACATTGCTGCAGGCCTGAAGTTTGTAAAAGAGCACATTGACACTCCACAGCGGTACGGGCAAAATGTTCTGTGGACTGATGAAACTATTTGAAAAAACCACACAGCATTACATCTATATCTATTACATACATTATTAATTTACATACATTACATACATAGGGCGGTGGTGGTTCGATTCCCGGCCCGGGTGACTCCACATGCCAAAGTGTCCTTGGGCAAGACACTGAACCCCAAGTTGCTCCCGATGGGAAGCTAGCGCCTTGCATGGCAGCTCTGATACCACTGGTGTGTGTGTGTGTGTGTGAATGGGTGAATGAGACACAGTGTAAAGCGCTTTGGATAAAAGCGCTATATAAGTGCACATTTACATCTGGCATATGAAGGGCACGGCATATTATCCTGGCCCTCATGATGATATCATCCATCATCATGAAAACCATCATCAGGTTTCATCAGGGCCATGAAAACATCATCCCAACCGTAAAGTATGGTGGAGGAACCTCATGATTTGGGCCTGCTTTGCTGCATCAGGGCCTGGTCAGCTTGTAGTCATTGAGGGGAAGATGAATCCCCAAGTGTATCAGACAATTCTTCAGGATAATGTGAGAACGTCTGTACGTCTGCTGAAACTGTGTAGAAGTTGGGTGATGCAACAGGACAACGACCCAAAACACCGGAGCGAGTCCACAACAGAATGGGTTCAGAAAAACTAAATCCTCCTTTTGGAGTGTCCGAGTCCAGACCTCAACCCAATAGAGATGCTGTGGAATGACTTGGAGAGACATACACATGAGACGTCCAAAGATTATGACCGAGCTAAAGCAGTTCTGCAGGAAGAATGGGCTAAAATTCCTCCTGAACGATGTGATCCACAACTACAGGAAGCACCTGGTTGAGGTTATTGCTGCCGGGTGGGGGGTGGGGGGGGGTGTTTTGAATGTTGAATGAGTGTGTTCAATAAAGACATGAGGGATCAGAATTTTTTGTGTGTTATTATTTTAGACACATTATATTTGTCAGTACCCCTGACTTAGATGAAGATCAGATCACATTTTATGACAAATTTATTCAGAAAACCATGAAATTCCAAAGGGTTCTTGCCACTATATACTGTTCTCTGCTTGATATCTCGCTTTGCTTCTATTTTCTCATTTGTAAGTCGCTTTGGATAAAAGCGTCTGCTAAATGAATAAATGTAAATGTTCTGTCCGAGTCCCCAGGACCCGGATAGAACCCTAATTCAGCTAACTAGTTGAACCTGGTGTGTTAGAACAGGGAAACAATAACCTGATTTAACATACATCAACAATAAATTTAAATAGTTTTAAGACCAAATAAGCTTTTTTTAAAAATCACAATGTCTTGAAATAACCATTTGGGGAACGCTTTATGTTCCAAAGGAAGTCGAACGTAAGGCTGAGATCTTTGGCGTAATCCTCATCGTACCACACCAAGAGCTCCCTTCCTGGTTTGATGGGTCGACAGCACCGATAGAAAATCCCTCCTTGATACTGGACAGCAACAAGATTCTTCTCTTCGTCACTGCGAGCGCAATTTACATAACTGAAGGAATTAAACCAAGAGAGATAAAGATTATGGGTAAGAAATACAGGAGAGAGATCGAGTACTAGCAAGAGGAAAGAAACAGTACAAACTAATTACTCTAAATCAGCAGACCTTAGAGGTGTGTTCCTCACCGCATCCAGTTCGCACTCATTTGTCTCTTGGCGTCTATGTACTCCACACACTGCCTTCCCTTGTATATCTGCAAACGAGACAGGCGTAGATAAATGTAGGTACAATCGGTTTGAACGTGAACTTTAAATGCTGCTTTAATGTATACCAAACTTGCACTGCTGCTACCGATCAAATGCTAAAACTGATCTGGAATATTCTTACTGCCCTTTTTTGTAAAGCTAGCCCATTACTGGCTACTGTTCTAACTTACTGTTCTAAGCAACAGAGTAATGCCAGCCCACGCACCCGAACACCGGCTCTCCTGGACTGGTTTGTGGGTGAAACCTTTCAGAGGTTATGCTGCTGTACCGAAAAACTGATCTGAAAATTCTTGAAGCATGTGAATAAATACCAAGAGTCTGAAGATCAACAGAAGTCTCCTGTTTCCTGGCCCACTGTTGCAGTATTTCTGAGATTGCTCACTTGCGTCAATGGTCTGAGATATACACACTCTAACTTACCACCCAAGAGTAGACACTGTTCATAGCGTCCTCTTTCTTCACAATGTCTCCCTGATATGGCCCGAAATGCACACCAACGAGAACAGGCTATCCTTTATTAAACACACCCAGGCCTGTGTCAGGAATCCCAGACTTCTGAATCTCCAAACCAGGGGGAAGGGTTCGTCTGGCTCGGTCAGCTACCCCCATGGGAACAGGGGTATCAGGGATGAAAACAGCCGGACCATGAACCTCACATTTGTTGAACAAGAAAGATCTGCATTCCTCACAGTCTGGAAAGACAGGATACAACAAACGTAAGAAAAGATTTATATTTATGATGTATTCCTGCCTAGTCTCAATTTTCAAATTTCAAATATTTGTGTCTACAGACTAATTTATTAGAGACAGTGAAGATTCTTCAGAGCCTAAAACAGTACAATATGGTGTACTACAAGGTTCCTTTCTAGGTCCTATTCCATTCCAGCACTATGTACAGTGGTGTGAAAAAGTGTTTGCCCCCTTCCTCATTTCCTGTTCCTTTGCATGTTTGTCAGACTTAAGTGTTTCGGAACATCAAACCAATTTAAACAATAGTCAAGGACAACACAAGTAAACACAAAATGCAATTTGTAAATGAAGGTGTTTATTATTAAAGGTGAAAAAAAATCCAAACCATCATGGCCCTGTGTGAAAAAGTGATTGCCCCCTAAACCTAATAACTGGTTGGGCCACCCTTAGCAGCAACAACTGCAACCAAGCGTTTGCAATAATGTGCAATGAGGCTTTACAGCGTCCTGGAGGAATTTTGGCCCACTCATCTTTGCAGAATTGTCCTAATTCAGTTACATTCGAGGGTTTTCGAGCATGAACGGCCTTTTTAAGGTCATACCACAACATCTCAATAGGATTCAGGTCAGGACTTTGGCTAGGCCACTCCAAAGTCTTCATTTTGTTTTTCTTCAGCCATTCGGTGGTGGACTTGCTGGTGTGTTTAGGATCATTGTCCTGCTGCAGAACCCAAGTTCGTTTCAGCTTGAGTACACGAACAGATGGTCGGACATTCTCCTTCAGGATCTCTTGGTAGACAGCAGAATTCATAGTTCCTTTTTTCTTCACAACTTCACCATCGAGGCGTGGACTCCACAAGACCTCTGAAGGTGTGCTGTGGGATCTGGCACCAAGACGTCAGCAGCTGATCAAGTAACTAGCATTCATAACAGCTGGGAGTAGATGAAATAACGCCGGAAGCCATCTCAACTCACTGAAGGGCGAATAGTCTGATTAACACTAAAGTGATATGATCGTGTGCAGAAAACCTGGATTCACTAATAAACGTCCAAATAGAAAGAATGGCCAGTGACTTAATAAATAACTCCAGACACTACACACTACCCCCTGGTGGCTAGGAGAGAAGGAACAGCACTGTTACACACTACCCCTTGGTGGCTAGGAAGGGTGGACCAGCACTGTTACACACTACCCCCTGGTGGCTAGGAGAGAAGGAACAGCACTGTTACACACTACCCCCTGGTGGCTAGGAGGGGTGGACCAGCACTGTTACACACTACCCCCTGGTGGCTAGGAGAGAAGGAACAGCACTGTTACACACTACCCCCTGGTGGCTAGGAGAGAAGTAACAGCACTGTTACACACTACCCCCTGGTGGCTAGGAGGGGTGGAACAACACTGTTACACACTACCCCCTGGTGGCTAGGAGGGGTGGAACAACACTGTTACACATTAGTGCAGGAGCAGGAGTGTGAGGTGATTTGAAAGAGAGCCGGTTGGCCCGTGCTGACTCCATCATAAGAGGTTTAAAGTTGTGATTCTGGGAAAAGAGGCCCAAATAATCCAAATTTCAGTATACAATATTGTGTTCATAACCTTGAACTCATAACTGTAATATTTCAAATGTTTAACTTAAAAGCTCCTCTTAGAGAGATGATTATGTAATAAATTATATCTAACGTGCAATTAATGTCAGTACTAATGCTTATTATTATTATATTATAAAATGCTATTTTTCATTTTCTAACTAATATACTGTTCAGTCCCTTCCAAACATTAATGAAGCGCATTAATCTAAAGCACCAGTCTTAAACCAAGTCTGAATCCCAAATCTCTCCAGACTTTACACCCAGTGCACTACATAGGGAGCCTGCGCCATCACTTCATACCCTGTGTAGTGCACTTATAGAGGAAGTGAAAATCCATTCAGGATTCACATTATACCTGTGAGCCTAGCAGCTGTAGAGTAACTTACCCCAGGCTTTAACAGAACGTGTTAACCGACACACTAACGAGCTTTTACTTTCAACTCGATCAGATGAAACATATATTTTCTATAAAACAAATACATCCACATAGAAGTGATGAACTCGGTCACTGAGAGAAACCCGCAGCTCGTCTTCTTCTATTACCAGTTTATTTGGGGGTATTTTGTTTGCGAACACTGCCATCTGCTGGAGAGCTGTGTAATAACCAATCCACCATGATGCACCGTCCCTCATAGACAACAAAAAATCAGACATTTTCACTTACAATACCCATGATAAAAATTGACCCATGATAAAATATTGTCCACTTTGCTGATGACACAGTGGTTATGGGCCTCAGCTTGGTGCCAAGATAACAGTCTCTCTCTGAACGCCTGTAAAACCAAGGAGCTGAATATATTCATCCATCCACAAACCATTTTCCCATTAATCTTCTGGCTTGTCCATGTGATCTTTAGCAAACCGCAGAACTGCAGAAATTTTCTTTTTGGAGAGCAGTGGCTTTCTCCTTGCAGCACTGGGATGCACACTACTGTTGTTCAGTGTTCTCCTGATGGTGGACTCATGAACATTAACATTAGCCAATGTGAGAGAGGATTTTAGTTGCATAGACGTTACCCTGGGTTCCTCTGTGACCTCATGGACTATTACACGTCTTTCTCTTGGAGTGATCTTTGTCGGTCTCCACTCCTGTGGAGGGGAACAATGGTGTTGAATCTACACAATCTGTCTGACTGTGGATCGGTGGAGTCCAAACTCTTTAGAGATGGTTCTGTGACCTTTTCCAGCCTGATGAGCTTGAACAACTCTTTTTCTAAGGTCCTCATAAATCTCCTTTGTTCGTGCCATGATACACTTCCACAAACATGTATTGTGAAGATCAGACTCTGATAGATCCCTGTTCTTTAAATAAAACAGGATGCTTACTCACTCACTCACACCTGATCATCATCCCACTGACTCTAATTTCACCTTCAGTTTAACTGCTAATCCTAGAGGTGCACATACTTTTGCCACTCACAGATATGTAATTTTGGATCATTTTCTTCAATAAATAAATGACGAAGTATAATACTTTTGGTTCATTTGTTTAATTGGGTTCTTTATCTACTTTTAGGAATTGTGTGAACATTTATACATAAACATACATAAACATTTTACACATTCTTATTCTTCAGACCTAGAACTTACACCCAAATGTAATGCTCAAGATTGCTCACAGCTTCACATTTAGGGCCAGTTTATAATGGGAAGGGTTCGAGTCTCAGTTGTAATTTTTTTAGGGGGTACCTGGGTAAGTATACTGTCCATGCAGAACATTTCAGCTTAGAGACTTTTTTTTTTATCTGGGCGAGAAAGTGCAATAAAAAAATAATCCCTTAAGTTTCAGGTGGAATATCTCTGGTGGAGGACCGGATACTAACCTGAGATTTTCACAGATAAACGTCCTCTACAGTAGCATCCTGCTGTAAAAAATTTAGTTTGAGATTCCACTGGTTACAGAGCTAGGGTTAGTAGAGATCTGGGGGAAAGCCCACTACTGTTCATTCATTTTGAGAAATGAACAGATGTAATATAAGTATAAGCAACAATACAAATGTCAGCAGAAATGTTAAATAAAAATTTAACTGGAAACAACAACAACAACAACAACAACAACAACAAAAACCCAAATGAACAGTATAGTACAGTAATTATGTTTAGAATGTATATACATTGGCAACAGTGAAGCATGAACTATCACAGGGTTCTTCAAATCTAACTTTACCCTGTTACTCTAAGGTATGTTTGACTGTAAAATTAATGATCAGACTATCAAACAATGCTCAAGACAAATTGTAGTTTATTATCATCAGTGATTATTTGGCCTTCTTTTCACTTCTATTACTTAAACAAAATGGCCACTCACACTGTTTCCTCTACATTTAGACTTTTACAGGTATTGTTACTATTCTAGGTATTCTCTTTTACCCTGATATCATGCTCCCAGCTGTCTGTGAATCTAAGCTTTTATGAAGTTTTCTGGGCGTGACTATGCAAATAAAAATAAATTAAATAAAAATGTACAAAATAAATTTACACATGACTTTACTGAAAGATTTATGAATGAGCACCACTGCCACCTGCTGGAGAAATGTGTTATAACCATTCCAACATGCACCTTCTTTGACTGGACCCGCCCAAAAAGCAAAACAAAACAACAATAACCAACCATTCATTTAAAATTTTACATTTCTATTTTTTTTTTTTACATTTATATATTTTTACATTTACGTTTGTAGATGGTCCAAGTTTCCGAGCCATAGAGCATGGAGGATAAAACGACGGCCTTGTACATACAGAGCTTCACAGAGAGGTTAACTCCACGTATGACCTTAGACGTCCGAAAGCGCATCTGGCTCTTGAAATCTGGAAGGTCACTTTATCATCACTTAGCACATGCCGAGAAACGGTGCTTCCTAGATAGGTGAACTTGTCAACGGCAGATAGAAGTCGGTTGTTGACCCGCAACACAGGTTCTTTGTAGGGCGTGCCTGGAACAGGTTGATGCATCACAACTGTTTTGTCGGTGCTGATGGTCAGTCCGAAGTTGTTGCAGGTGGCGGTTTTATTAAACTAAACTAAATCCTGGTCACTTTAATCAGATCCTGTACACAAACTGCACTTGGTTTGTTAGTTGCTGTCCCCATGTGACTGGGTGGGACAGGTAGCAATTTCCATCCACTTTGAGTTTCGGTAATCCTGTTTACAGTAGGTAAATTATGCACAAGTAGTTTGAATAAGACATCTAACCTGATGGAACACAAATAGCTGGCTCAGTCCATCAGATACTACAAAGATCTCTCAGAAGGACAGTGATGTGTGTTAGTGCTGCAAGACTGATCTTCAGATTTCAGGTAATTTATTCAATATTATACTTTGATACTTTAGGTATTCCCCATCAATTAATAAAGACGAATGTTTAATATAGCATAGCTAGCTTAGGATAGTTGCTTTTTTTCTTTATTTTTGTTTTCTGGCAACTGTAGTCGCCAGAACGTCACTGTAAAATATATGGTAACAATATTTTATTTTATTGGATTTGTATTCTGCTTTTAACAGTGGACATTGTTACCGTGGGCATAATTTCCCTTTTATAACTGTACATTATATAGTCTAAAAGTGCAACTGTGTAAACGAGAACTTATGAGTATGAGTGTCAGAGTCGTTTCTGAATTCATTATAGCTTTAGAATGATATAACTTTAAGTCTATTGAATCGAATCGATTATTAACTGTTCAGTGATGGAGACTTGAGTGCAGATCGGTCTTAGCGGTTGCAGTCTTAAGGCTATCCAAGGAAGAACATCCACGGCTTCTTTATGGGTTCTACAGTATGTGGTTCCATCTACAGCAATCTCATGATCCTAAATATCACCTACTTTCTTAAAAACTAAAGATATCGCAATTAAAAATTTTAAAATTGTGTAAATTCTGATTTAAAAAATAAAGCTTTTACAAGTAACATTGTTGGGGTAAACAACTGGGCAGAATCGAAAACTAGTGATTTTACAATTACAGTTCAGTTTCCATCCAACTAACTGTAATCTTCTGAATCTAAAACATAAAGGACGCAGTCTTTAATAAAAGTTAAAAACTTATTGTTAATTTGTAAAACATTCCTTATGAAGTGGAAATAATATTGTGAAGGGCCAAAAAGCCTGCTTAGACGGATATCTTGTAAGGTGAATAGTTGGTTCTATAACTAATAAGTTGTTGTGTCTCAAATAACATTCAATGGGATGTACTGGACAGGGTCTGTAAGGAGAAGTATTAAAGAACACACGATATAATCCCACATCTGACGTCTGTGGTACAGGGCAGATGAAGCATGCCTAGCTGCTATATGTTTAAAAGCTCCCAGTGTTTATGGGCCTGATTCTAGGGTTCTGATGTACTAGGAGATAACCATCAGTATTATTGGGCAAACACTTGGGTGCAGATATTCTGGTCAGGGGTGCCACACCCATGTTATGCTTACTTTGTTATTTAGTGCTGAGCTGTGAATCGTGGGGTCAGAGTTCTTCCTACAGTAGGCTGCTGTGACTACATACATCACAGAGAGAACTAGAGAAAGAACTCCGAAACACCTCAGCAGATATTTGGCTCCAAACTCTTTGCTGCTGACGATCTTTCAGTACAGAAGGAGAACCACTGGTGATTGATGCTTCAACCATCAAGACATTTTTACATGTAGCTCCAACTGTATTCAGAAGCTTTTATTCAGATAGAGACGTGAAGAGGTCTGGAGTGAGGTAGTCTGGAGTAAAGAGGTCTGGAGTGAGGTAGTCTGGAGTAAAGAGGTCTGGAGTGACGAGATCTGGAGTGAAGAGGTCTGGAGTGAAGAGGTCTGGAGTGAAGAAGTCTGAAGTGAGGAGGTCTGGAGTGAGGAGGTCTGGAGTGAGGTGGTCTGGAGTGAGGAGGTCTGAAGTGAGGTAGTCTGGAGTGAAGAGGTCTGGAGTGAAGAGGTCTGGAGTGAAGAGGTCTGGAGTGAGGAGGTCTGGAGTGAAGAGGTCTGGAGTGAAGAAGTCTGAAGTGAAGAGGTCTGGAGTGAGGAGGTCTGGAGTGAGGAGGTCTGGAGTGAGGTGGTCTGGAGTGAGGAGGTCTGAAGTGAGGTAGTCTGGAGTGAAGAGGTCTGGAGTGAAGAGGTCTGGAGTGAAGAGGTCTGGAGTGAGGAGGTCTGGAGTGAGGAGGTCTGGAGTGAGGTAGTCTGGAGTGAAGAGGTCTGGAGTGAAGAGGTCTGGAGTGAAGAGGTCTGGAGTGAAGAGGTCTGGAGTGAGGAGGTCTGGAGTGAGGAGGTCTGGAGTGAGGAGGTCTGGAGTGAGGTAGTCTGGAGTGAAGAGGTCTGGAGTGAAGAGGTCTGGAGTGAAGAGGTCTGGGAATGCTGTTGGCCATTAGCAATGGCATTTTGTGAATTTGTTAAAGTTTTGTAAAACATTTGTGTTACATTCTTGTGTAGTAAAGTGGTGCTTACAGTTATCAGTGTTAATGGATGCAGTCTGTTAGTTAGGTGTTAATCACATTTCTTATTTCATAGTGAATTCTCCAGCAACATAACAGTGATGGAGCTCCGTCTGTTTGTGCTCCTGCTTTTCACAGGTGAGAAAAACATCTCATAAATATGTGTGTGTATGTGTGTGTGTTATATTAGCCTAGTGCATATAAAACCTATATTTAAAGACACTCTATGGGAAATCCATGGATAACAGACCTCATTACGTAATCTCGTGCATGCAAGCGCTCTCCAGCTGTCCGTGCATTTCGATATCCGGTGAGATCGTGACAATTGAATAAAGACATCAAATGAATACATTTTTCATATTGCCCACTTACATAGTTTGAAAGAAATAGAAATGAAATAACCCACAAAATGATGATCTCCTGCACCACATGATACCTTCAATCCACAGCAGCTGAAACTCCCAACATTTTAGTTGTGCACGTTATAAAACCACAGAAAATGACAAATCACATAAGACACTCAGAAAGCAATTTAAAGTGAAGTGTATAACATCATGAACTAGCTAATAAAATAAAATAAAAATAACTCTGGCACCACATGGTGTTTCGTCATACCATCGTGTACATTTCACGCGACATAATTCTCTTAAGATGATATTTCTTTGTCATAAAACAAGAAAACATACATGCAGATGTGGAGTTTAACCAAAATATTGTCATGAACTATTACATTGACCACTGGAAGGCATGATATCTACCAAACAAACCCTCACTTCTCCTCTCCCTCACTTCTCACTGAGCCCTGTGTAGTGTGTGAGATGCACTGATTCATGGAGATATAGTCATGGGAAAATGAAAGTACATCCTCCTTCAATTCTGTGTTTTTCTGTATTAGGGCCTAAATAACAATTGTGTGGTCTTCACCAACTTCTATAAACAAACAAACAAACAAACAAACCCCAAAACAGATTCACAACTAACATTCAGAAACCAGGTGGTTAAATATAAGTACACGAATAACCGGTTGTGTGGTCGGAGTTCTGGAGCAATATGGCAGCTGTCGCTTCATCCAGGTGGAGGCTACACACTGGTGGTGGTCGAGGAGATCCCCCCATACAACTTAAAGCATTTTGAGTGACTAGAAAAGTGTTATGGAATTTATTATTATTAAGTACACCCTATAACACCCAGTAACACGGAGAACCACCTTTAACTTGAATGAAATGTTTTCTGTATGCGGTCACTGTCATGTATCAGGAAACTCTGGACTCCAGTTCCCATCAACCACTGCACTGCACCACATGTCACATGACCACCTGCACCTGATTCAGGTTTCTGTTAAAGAGCACATGTACATATAGCCATAGTCTGCACTATTTCTCGGTCTTTTGTTGTCTTAGACTGCCGTCTTTCATGTCATAGTGTTTTGCCTAGTTGTCGTAGTGTCTGTTTTGTTGTTTGATTGTTTATATAATAAAAATTAATTATCTGTGATTGCTTCTGAACTCATCCTTGATGTGTGACAGTCACATCATTTTGGAGAAATTGTGGCCCAGTCTTCTTTATATTTTCAACATAGCTAACGTTCATTGATGTTTGAGGGAATTTGTTTACGCACAGCTCTCTTAAGATCCCATCACTGCATCTCAATGGGGTTGAGGTCTGGACTTTCACTTGGACATTCCAACACCTTGATTTTTTTTTCTTCTTTAGCTATTGGTTTTCTGCTATGTTTGGGATCAATGTTCCGTTGCAGGAACCCATTTTGGCTGCTGGACAGATGGCCTCACATGTGTCTCAAGAAAATTATGGTATAAAGTGGAGTTCATCATTATCTCAATGGCTGAAGTTTCCCAGGTCCTGTGGCTGCAAAACAAGCCCAGATCATCACCCCTCCAACACCATGTTTGTCAGTTGGTATGAGGTGTTCTGTGTGATATGCTGTGTTTGGTTTTTTCCAGACATGGCAGGCTACAGGATATTGTTGCAGAATTTTTGTGGTTTTTTTCAGATTTAATTATGCAAACCTCAGTCATAGTTCATATTCTTTTTGGAGAGAAGGAGCTTTTTGCTAGCTGTCCTGCCATGAAACCCATAATGGTAAATGGTAAATGGTAAATGGTAAATGTGCACTTATATAGCACTTTTATCCAAAGCACTTTACACTGTGTCTCATTCACCCATTCACACACACAGTCACACACCAGTGGTATCAGAGCTGCCATGCAAGGTGCTAGCTTCCCATCGGGAGCAACTTGGGGTTCAGTGTCTTGCCCAAGGACGCTTCGGCATGTGGGGTCACCCGGGCCGGGAATCGAACCGCCAACCCTATGATTAGTGTACAACCCACTCTACCAACTGCGGTAGACCACATCCGCCCCTTTGTCTGATTTTGCTGTCATGGACTGTTCATCATCAACATTTAATGTGCTTCCAGAGGCCTGTAGGTCACATGATGTAGCTCCTGTGGTTTTCTTTATATCCCTGGATTAAATGTTCTGACCTCGGACTGAATTTTTGGTACACCCTCTCCTGGTAAGATTAGCAACTGTCTTGAAGGCTCTTCATTTCATAACAATCCTTCTCACTGTATCATGGTGAATTTGAGATTGTTTGGAGATGGCCTTATAACCCTTTCCAGATTGATGAGCAGCAACAACTATGTCTCTGAGGTCATGGCTGATGTCCTTTCTTCTTGGCATGATGCAGACACACTTCTTGATGATGATCTAATCATGTGCATTTCATTAGTAACACTTGTCTGCTAATTTCTCTCTCAATGATTGTAGTAGTGAATATTGGGGGGGGAAAAAGACTACAAATTGATTCAATTCAATTCAATTCAATTTATTGTATAGCGCTTTTACAATAGTCATTGTCTCAAAGCAGCTTTGAAAAAATAAAAACAGGTATGAACAGTCAGAAACATCTAAGAGAGACAAACAGGAACAGATAAACAGAGACACAGGTGAAAACAAATGGAATTTATCCCAACTGAGCAAGCACTAGTGCGGCGAGGTGAAAAAAACTCTAAGATGTTTTTGAGGAAGAAACCTTGAGAGGAACCCACTCAGAAGAACCCATCCTCATCTGGGTAACACAAGTGATAACAAGATATGAAAAATGAGAAGTATGCTTAGGAGCAGCGTATCCCAGCAGAATTTGGGCTCATCCAGAGGCAGAGACCTGTTGGGGCTCGGCAAAAGAGAGAGAGAATAGCCTAACGGACAAGGGAAATAAAAAAGAAAGAAAAGCCAAATTGTAGGAACTTGGTTCGCACATGTGAACACGTTGACAGCCTAAGTGAGGAGTGGGGGGACGAAGGGCTGATAAAGGGGAGCGACACAAGAAGACCACGTAGCCAGGACCCTAAACAGATAAAGAGTGAGAATGGTCCTCTAAGCAGTAAATCAGGACGGCACTCAGTATATGTATAGCTGGACATACTTTTAATATAGGTGAAAGGAGATGTTCGGCGGCAGTTCGCTCCAGCCTGTGGGTGCAGCACAACACCCCCACTAACATTTCTCTCCAAACTAACTTATAAGCGATCTAACTTTCTGCTCACGTCTGAATGTGGGAAGAGTCAGGCATATCCCGCTGTGGGTATCTGCCTGCACCGTCATCAGGCTGGTGACTCTTCAGACCTCTCTGTAGCTGGTGCTTGTCGCGTACCTCATGTCTTCAACGAACCTGCACACAAACACGAGCACCAGAAAACATGTGTGTGACTATTGGATGAGCTACGACGTTCACGATGGGTCTCCGCTCTAGCTGGTCTGGTCTGGCAGAGAGGCGGCGGTTCGGGTGAATCTGGAACGGTGGTGGAGAGACCTGCGGGTGCAGCCTTCGCTGGTTCACCAAGCGGGTGTGTTGGCGCGGTGTGCGAGCTGCTGGAGGTTGTACATCTGCAGAGAAACACACGGCGTAGAGGGGCGGGTGGCCACACTTGTGCTTATGGGGGTGTGGACGCACATATCAGCGCAGTGTCGCTCCTGCAGCTGGGCTGCTGGTCATGCCGCGGTCCTCCTTCCACATCCTCCAGTTCGCACACCATGTAGCTCGGCAGTATCTCACCAGAACAGAGCGAATTTTGAAAACAACAAGACAAACTAAAGTATAGTGGTAGGTATGCTAGCGGTTACTGCTAACCGCGATGCTCGGGCTAAAGCTAATCGCAGCTAGTCGTTGTTTGTACAAACAACCAGAATTTTCGACACCACAATATACATTATTATTAAATATGTTTTATATTTGTGAAATTCAGTAAATATATATTTTAAAGTATAGAAAAAGAAAAGTAATATAATAGTGTCAAGCCGGAAGCAGCGTCGCCGGAAGCGCGTCACTTGAGGCTGAATGAGCTGAAATCTGTTGAGTATTTTTCTTGAAGTTATTTATTTGTTTATAGACAGTGGTGAGGACCACACAAGTGTTATTTAGGCCCTGATAAATATTCACAATAAATTCATAATAAAAAAAATGACACAAGCTAAAGTTTAAAAATCCTCCTCCACAGGAGTTCTTCCCCTCGTCCTGTCTGTCACTCGTAAGTACTATCTGATCCAGGAGGGGAGAACATGGAATGATGCTCAAGCTTACTGCCGAGCCGAATACACTGACCTGGCTACCATCGACAGTAATGATAACATGGTCCAACTTCAGAAGGTAGCACAGACACAATATTTCAAGTCCGATGCTTGGATTGGACTGTACACTAACATCAAAAGCTGGCACTGGTCCCTGGAAAACGAGCCACTGGGAAGTTTTATATATTGGAATGCTATCAACCCTAACAACTATATGGGAAATGAGTTATGTGTCGTCATGACTCTGTTTCAATGGGCTGATCGACCATGTTACTTGTTGTATTATTTTGTGTGTTTTGATGGTGAGTAACAACATGTTATTATATATAAACTAATTGTGGAATACTAAAAATAATAATCTTTATTTATATAGCACTTTTCATTCTGATATTTGCACATGTACGCACTTTTCTTGCCGTGTGAATCACTGATCCAACTTAAATATAAAAAAAAAGCCCATGCAGTGTTTCCACACCATTCTGCTCACAGTTAAGGTTGCTGGAGCTGACGGAACTCTGCTCGCATCACTCTCTCTTTCTGGTGTTTGGTCAATACTGAGAAAAACAAAAAATATTTATGATGATGTGCTTTAAGGAACCAATGAAAGAGACATTTTATTATATTATAAATTTATTATAAATGTCTTTCTATGAGTCAGCTAACTGATTGCTACAGACAGACCTTACGTAATGAAGTCTTGTGAGCAAGCAGGAGAGTAGATCAGCATGGCTGAGAGTGGGGTGGGGTATTAGGGGGAGTTCCGGGTAGCTCTCATTTCCATTCACTATTAAACATTAAAGAGCTAATGTGCTCTCAAAAGAAAAAAACAACAACAAATAACCAAAAATGTAAAGGCACCTACTCATAACTCGTAAAATTTAATGATGGAGTTTTCAAAAACAAATTCAATTCTAAGTCACATCATGCCAGTCAGAGGGCACAGCACTGCTTCTGGGTGTTGTCTGCTCATTGTAGATGGGTCTACACTGTGTGCATGTCATTTTCCCCTTTCCATAGCAGATGTTTGTAGAAATTGGTTTGATTTAATCCTGATTATTTGCTTTAAAGCAAGATTCTGTCGGCCACAGACTCAAAACTAGCACAGTATGGTGTAAACCTGGCAACCCTACCAGCACTGTGTTTTTCCATGATGTACACTCTGAGAGGGCGGGGCCAATTAGCATATTAATAAAATATTAAAAGTACTACACTAACATTTTATATTTATATTGAACATTTATAATAATATAACATTGTATATTCACCGTGGGGGAAATATGTAATATGTGCATTTTTTTCAGTAAATAATTTTCCAGTGAGGTTATTCACATGAAATAAAGTTATGTGTAATAAATAAAGTCGAATACACAATTTTATTTATGGACATTTTATATTTACACCAAAACTATTATTTGACACGAGTTTCTATTTAAATATATCAGAAGGGCCTCGAATGGCCTAAAAAAAACACACACAGAGAGAAAAGAGTATTCAACTTTTCAGATTTGGCGGCCCACGTGTTTACACTTCTGAATATATAGTTTGTTGTTTGTGGTCTTTGTAAAGAGGTTAAAGGTTCAGTAATGTTCACAATCAATTCCAGTGGTGTTAAAGACATCATACACATCATTAACAGGATATTGTTCTATATATTGTAGATTATTTAAATAGTTTAAAATATCTACCTTGGGCATAATACAACCAAAGCCTTGCACCATTCCTGCCTTTGATTATTACTGAGGAACTCAATGTTAACATTTTTATTCTGCTGATTTTCTTTCAATTCAAAACATTATACAGCTTGATAATACCTTACATGAATATTCACATACATTTGAAATGTTTTTTTTTATTCTTACAGACACTAAGACTGGCAGTGACCGGTACATTTTAATCTCTCAGGCTAAGACATGGTATGACGCTCAGCGCTACTGTAGGGAGAAGTACACAGACCTGGCCAGTGCCAGAGACGCAACAGAAAACAACATTATAGGGGGAAAGAACCCTGAGCTTTTGATTTGGTTTGGCCTCAACAGAAACCCCTTTAAATGGTCAGACCAGACCACCAATGTGTCCATCATTAACTGGCAGGGTGGAAACCCTGAGGATTACTCGAAGAATAGAAGTTGTGGCTATTTATATGGTCTTCTGGCTGGTCCAGCAGAGTGCTCAAGCATAAAGCCTTTCTTCTGTTACGGTGAGATGAATTTAAATTCAGTCTCATATTTATGCTAATGTAAGTAGATTCTTTTAATGCAGTGATCATTTTGTACATTTGTTTCTATGTGCATTTCTGCCACCAGACTTACCAACAGTACAGCAGACTATAAGCATGAAGGTCAAGTCCAGTCAGGAGGTGAATGATCCTGCAATAATGGCGGCCATCTTGGAGAAGGTGGGTTTCATCTTCACTCAGTCTCCTCCTTATTGACACGCCAGGCCCTGAGTCCTCATCATGAACATTCAGTAATGTAATCATATGTATTTTATGTAGCATTTTCATAAATCTTACAAGAACTACATATCATGATATAAAGTCCTGCTCTGTTCTACAGATCAAAGAGAAACTGGAGGATCGTAGAATGACTGAGAACATCACTGTGAACTGGAGAGTGCATCAAGATGGAGTGGTGTTTCACAAGGAGAAGGAGAATACTACTACAGTTGTGAATAAGGAAAGGAAGACTTGTGATCTCTAAATCTTTAGCAGTTTCTTGAATCACATACTGTTTGTAGTGCATCAATCATTTTTAGCTCGATGACCTAGAGGGTATGTAATATCTGAGGTGTCTTGGGTAGTAATTTAACAGTCCCAGAGTTGCGCATTTTCAGACCTGGCTGGTGAGGGGTTTTGGGGAGGGGATGATGCTGGAATGCTTCGTTCTATAAAGCTAAAAGTAAGCTAGAATGCAAAATGTAGTAACAGCGATATTATCAGGAGACACCAGGGTCCTCTCTACCAGAATGAGGAGAACCTTATACACCTAAAACAGCCAAGATTCAGTTTATCATCAGTAATTTAGCTGAATTTATTTTTATCATCAGTAATTGAATTGAAACCCTGACATCTGGGCCTGGTATTGGTATTTTTTTTTATGATTTGGGATTGGTGTATTTGGAAGGTGTATTGAGGAAAAACCTGAAAGTACAGGCGACTCTGATGGACCTTATTTATTAGACTTAGTGCTTTTTCCATTTGTTGCTATTGAAAATAAGACTTAAGATGGTCAGTTGTTGCCAAGCATTTAAATGGCAGCCATTTAATCAAGAACAAAGTTATTTGTTGCTGTAGATGTCAGTAGATTATGAGTCATGACTTTATTTATTTATTTTATGACTTACAAATAAAGAAAACAGAACAAAGTTCGGATCTGTTATTTATTTATTATTTTTTAAAAAGAAAATCTGTTAATAATTCATTAACATCATGATTATTTAACTCGACTGGTAAAGAAGATGCTTGTTGCTCCAATTCTACAGGCACAGACCATATATACTTCAATGATAAAGAGAGCACAATTCGGCAAAGCACTCAATAAAGTTTGCAAAAACTCTCTTCTCCACATTCTGACTCCTGACTCATTCATTTCTCAACAAGGACTTAGGGTTCGGCCGTTTCTCCAGTAAAATGTAGATTCACTGCATCAACTTCTACGACCAGCAGAGATGCGTTTATCAGAATTCTGACCTGGAGCAGAAGAAAAGCTAAAAGATGGGGTTGAAGACAAAAACATCCATTTCCACAATAAAAAAAACTTTATGCCCATTTCATGTACATTAAATCTGTCACGAATGGAGGTTGAGGCAGAAGCAGTCGCAGATTTTTAAACATTTAATATAAACAAACAGACTACTAAACAAACACTAAGACAACTTGGCAAGAGACTATGGCAAGAAACAAAACACACCGACATGAAAGACAGGAGTCTCAGACAACGAAAGACAAGGAGAGAGTGCAGACAAAGACTATATATA
This sequence comes from Ameiurus melas, assembly GCA_012411365.1. Taxonomy (NCBI): domain Eukaryota; kingdom Metazoa; phylum Chordata; class Actinopteri; order Siluriformes; family Ictaluridae; genus Ameiurus; species Ameiurus melas. The sequence continues at coordinate 38,384,042 of CM022755.1, forward strand.
CACACATGAGTGCTCATTAACAAAAACGTGAATCAGGTGCAGTTGTGGTGCATGTGGTCATGTGGTGCAGTGCAGTGGCTGATGGGAAATGGAGTCCAGATTTCCCAGATACGTGACAGAACCCTCCCCCAAGGGCGCTACTCCCGGAGCGCCCAAACCGACACGGCCCCCCCACCGGCGGCCCCGGGCAAAAGGTCCTCAACAAAGCCAGTAGACTGAGCGGCTCCCACAATGGCACAGGGAGGCAAAAGGACGTCCTTGGCGGGGCATGGAAGCGGGGTGACCTCCTTCCTGGGGCAGAAGAGGAACGCGAGGACCCCCACGAGGCTCAAAGGGGGGAGCGAGGGTCTCCACAAGGCTCCAGGGGGGAGCAAGGTTCTCCGCGAGGCTCCAGGGGGGAGCGAGGTTCTCCGCGAGGCCAGGGAGAGGAGCGAGGTTTATGAGTGCTCATTAACAAAAACGATGAATCAGGTGCAGTTGTGGTGCATGTGGTCATGTGGTGCAGTGCAGTGGCTGATGGAAATGGAGTCCAGATTTCCCAGATACAAGACAAAATCATTTTACATTGGGGACGTCTCAGCTTTTATTAACCCAGAAATAGGATCTATGCTTGACGAGCGTTAGTTTTCATAATTCCTTAATGACAATGAATCATTTTCCAAGTCTAACTATCGAGATTCTAAGTAACTGGAGAAACTTTTCACCTTATTAATCGCACTGTAACATACCTCCAGTGTCCTTCTCTGGATCACGTTGACAACAACAAAGAGAATAAACAAACAATTCTACAAAACCAATATCTTGAAACATTTCTTGCTCTAGTATTACTCAAAGGGAAAAGGAAAAAAAAACTTTTTCAGTCACATGTAATAACAGAGTGACATCGTCCTCATGTAAGACTCCCGGAGCGCTCTGTCTCACCTAAGTGAATTTCGCTTGGCATGGACATCCTCAACTCCCCCCACCACTCACTCACCAGGAATAGTCCAACAACCTCAACTCACCGTTCAACCCCCAAACTAGGATCAATCACTCAACAAAAATAATAACAAAAAATGTAATACAACAAAGCAAAAGAAAAACATTATTAAAACAACAGTCAGCACGTATAAAATGATTAACCAGCAATCAACACATTACAAATGGTTTAAAACAGCAGACAGTCTACTGCAGACACACCGCTCATAAAAACTCTTCTCTCTCAACTACAACATAGACATATTCTGCATGCAGTTTTCATTTTCTGAGACCTAAAATCCCTCTTTTCTTAATTTAGTTCATAATTTGGAGGAGCTCCTATGAGGAAAAGAACACCATCTCAAGGCCTGTCCACATTGGGACGATGTTCAGTCCCGGGTTTGCATTCTGCCTCAAGCGGAGGGAGACGTCTATCCTACTGACCACATCCAAAACTAATGAAAAACAAAATACATAAAGCCATAAAGCAGAACAGTAAATGAAAGCAAACCAATTGTTGAAGCAAAACAATTGGAGCAATAAAGCAAAACAATCCAAGAAGCAAAACAGCAGCGGCGTCACATGTAGCATCTTTGGCTAGGGGTTTGTAATAGAGAGGACTTAGCTCAACTCCCCGCTCTCACCTTAACACAAAGATCAGAGTGTCAACCTAAATCACCAAGTCCCAATATGAAAAAGGGAGAGGTGCACTTACCATTGGTTTGAACAAACAGCAGACGCGAAGTTGTATGATTACTCACAGGTACCGCGGCTCGACATACACACATCATTCAGCCACCGGATAAATGTTGTGATCACTTTACGTGATCTCCAGCTCCAAGACGCCTCAATGCACGCGCCACCAGCGCCGCTCTGAGACTATTAAAAATAACAAATTAACCTTGAGGTGTTCATCTCATAACACCGTGACAAAGCCTGAATGTAGTGGGGTTCGCTCGCACATGGGCAGAACAAGTATTGGCTGAAATACCCGAAGTGCTGGAGGATATGTGCCAGTTCTTGGACTTATATCTTGCGGACTTTGGAGAACCAGGGCAACAGTATAGTGTGGATAAAGTGCTGCGGGAAGGTAACTGGAGGACTAGTACTGAACCCCTGCTCCATGAGTACTATGAGCAGACGGAACAGAGAAGGGAGACGGGCAGCAAGGACTCCAGTCACAGCCCCGCCGCGTTGCCGATTCTAGTCAAGTCCCTGGTCCAAGCCAAGTTCCAGGCCAAGCCACGTCTCCAGTCCTAACCAGGTCGCAGACCCATGTCCCTGTCATGTCTCAGGTCCATGTCCCTGCCATGTCACAGATCCATGTGTCAGCCATGTCTCCAATCCCCATCCAGGTCACAGCCACAACCAAGCCCCAAGTCACGTTCATATCCAAGTCCGGTAATTGAGTTCCATTGGTGTTCAAGTCGACTGACCCAATTATCAGAGTTCCGCGAATTTCCAAGTCTCCAGTCTCAACTATAGTTGAGTCTCAAGCCTCAGCCACAGCCAAGTCTCACGTCCAGGTCCAAGCCACAGCTCCTGCCACAGCTCACATCCAAGCCCCTGCCACAGTTCACATCCAAGCCCCTGCCACAGTCACAACTCCGGCCCAAGCCACAGTCATGCCTCCGGCCCAAGCCACAGTCATGCCTCCAGCCCAGGTCCACGACGTCCAAGTCCAAGCTCAGTCTCAGGTCCATGACGTCCAAGTCCAAGCCCAGTCTCAGGTCCACGACGTCCAAGTCCAAGCCCAGTCTCAGGTCCACGATGTCCAGACCGAGTCTCAAGTTCAACACGTACACGTCCAGACTCAGTCTCAAGCTCAGGACGTTCCTGACACCACAGCCATATCCCTTGCTCAAGCCACGTCTTGAGCTCGAGCTCAAGCCACATCTCAAGTTCGAGCTCATGCCACGTCTCGAGCTCAAGCCACGTCACAAGCTCAAACCACGTCTCAAGTTCGAGCTCACGCCACGTCTCGAGCTCAAGCCACGTCTCAAGCTCAAGCCACGTCACAAGCTCAAGCAACGTCTCAAGTTCGAGCTCAAGCCATGTCTCTCGCTCAAGCAACATCTCTCGCTCAAGCCATGTCTCAAGTTCAAGCTCACGCCAGGTCTCAAGCTCAAGCCATGTATCTAGTCCAAGCCCTGTATCTAGTTCAAGCCATGTATCTAGGCCAAGCCACGCCTTGTCTGAGCCCTGTCCCGGCCACGCCTCTGAACCCTGTCCCGGCCACACCTCTGAGCCCTGCCTGTTCCGCTGGGGACGCCGCCCGGCCTCCCTGTTCCGCTGGGGACGCCGTCCAGCCTCCCTGTTCCGCTGGGGACGCCGCCCAGCCTGCCTGTTCCGCTGGGGATGCTGCCCAGCCTGCCTGTTCCGCTGAGGACACCGCTCAGCCTCCCTGTTCAGCTGAGGATGCCGCTCAGCCTCCATGTCCAGCCGAGGACATTGCACCGGTCTCAAGCGTCGATGAGAGCGTCACTCAGCGTGTCTGCCCGGCTGTAGACTTTGTTTTGCTCCCCTGCTCCAAGAACACTGTGCAGTTTCTTCCTGGCACTGCATGGGACATTCGGCCCAGGGGCCCGGGGCCGGACTTCTTCCGGGGGGCCGTCATGTCTTCGCCCCATCGTGTCAGATGTGCATACACGGAAGTGCGCACAGCTGTGAGCGGTTGCCGGCTAATGAATGGACAGCTATATATACCATGTGCCGTGCTTCGCATGCCGCAGTTCAACATAACGGTGATAACAATTTGTATAAGGACTAATATAAGGACTTATACGAAGTGACCTTGTTTTGATGCCTTGTTCTAGCCTTAGACTTAGTCACAGTCATAGTTCTAGTCATAGCCATAGCCAAGTTAGCTTTAGCCTTAGCCATAGTCAGTGAGCATAGCTTAGCTTAGGAGTTTTGTTTCTATTGTTTTGCTTTGCCCTCAACACTGTAAATAAAACATCACCGTTTCACTGCGATTGCATCCTGCCTACTTCCTTCCCGTCACGCCACGTGACAGGAATACACAACCTCATGCACTGTATTATTTATTTGTAGATTTAGCTTTGATTTGTTTATTGCTGTACTATATTTAAAGCTATTGCTGTTTTTTTTTTGTTTTTTTTACAATGTCCTGAATTCAATCCGTAAATGTAAAGCGTGTAAAAAGTACACAAAGTCATTATTTTCAGGCAACAGAATGTGAACTCAACATTGTTTGCTAGTCTGATAAGCAATTTACTTATGAACTTTGTATGGATGCGAATGTTGTTGTGCCCAGGTCTTAGACCAGGTCTGACATAACAGGGTATTCTTCAACATTAGGATTGTAAATAATCAGTGAAATATTGAAGAATGAAACATTTCTGATTTGTTTTCAGGTAAGGGCTGTTCATGTGGATGACCAAAGGATCAGGCAGATGCTGAAGAGTGTTAAAGCCATGTAATAAATATAAAAATATATTGCAGTTTCAAATACCATTAACCATTAACCTGGTGATCAGAACTAAACCTTTAATGGAAAATTCTAACAATTGCGTCTGTAAGTTAGTTTTTTTTAAAACTTGTTTTCTGATTTCTGTTAAGTTCTTGTTTAGAAAGATGTAACTGAGAACAGATCTTCTGCTCCATGTCCTGTGTTCTTGGTCTTGAGTTCCATGATCTCTACAAAGTTTTGTAAAAGGTGTGTCTGAGGCCAATTGTTTTGTCTCTGCACCTCCCTATGAACCCTGTGGCAGGTGGTCAGCAGATACGGCCTGGAAGGTTCGACTGAACAGTTAATTAATATTTTTTCAGGATTCCATACTTTTTATTAAACTAAACTAAATCCTGGTCACTTTAATCAGATCCTGTACACAAACTGCACTTGGTTTGTTAGTTGCTGTCCCCATGTGACTGGGTGGGACAGGTAGCAATTTCCATCCACTTTGAGTTTCGGTAATCCTATTTACAGTAGGTAAATTATGCACAAGTAGTTTGAATAAGACATCTAACCTGATGGAACACAAATAGCTGGCTCAGTCCATCAGATACTACAAAGATCTCTCAGAAAGACAGTGATGTGTGTTAGTGCTGCAAGACTGATCTTCAGATTTCAGGTAATTTATTCAATATTCTACTTTGATACTTTAGGTATTCCCCATCAATTAATAAAGACAAATGTTTTATATAGCATAGCTAGCATAGATTAATTGCTTTTTTTCTTAATTTTTGTCACTGTAAAATATATGGTAACAATATTTTATTTTATTGGATTTGTATTCTGCTTTTAACAGTGGACATTGTTACCGTGGGCATAATTTCCCTTCTATAACTGTACATTATATAGTCTAAAAGTGCCACTGTGTAAACGAGAACTTATAAGTATGAGTGTCAGAGTCGTTTCTGAATTCATTATAGTTTTAGAAAGATATAACTTTAAGTGTCACAAGTCGTGACGGAGCGGAAGAAGGAAGGAGGTAAGCGCACTTAAGAACAAGTGATGTTTATTTACAAGAGAGGAGAGCAGACAAATCCCAAAACATGATCCAGAAACATAATCCAAAAACAGACGAAGGTCAGTCGAACGGCAAACAGGCATATAAAGGACAAGGCAGAGATCAAGGTCGTGGTACGGAAAAAGGCGGATAACCCAGTGTGAGCTATAACTAACAAGGAGCTACGTTTAGTATGTTTACTAAGTTTACTCCATTTAATTAACCGCGCCATGTCTAGTACGGCGCATAGTATATTTACCGGCATGAACTAACTTAAACCGAATTCAGCTGGGAGTAATTCAGACACACATGGGGATATAACCTACGAGAGACACAGGGCGGGGTCATGACGAACATAAACAAAACACACGTGTCCTCCCAACCATTGACAGAAACGAAAACAAAGAGCTCATGTTCAGAAGTCGCAACACGCATGCGCAACCCGCGAGAGCATGCTGCTTCAAGGGGGAACCGTGACATTAAGTCTATTGAATCTAATCGATTATTAACTGTTCAGTGATGGAGACTTGAGTGCAGATCGGTCTTAGCGGTTGCAGTCTTAAGGCTATCCAAGGAAGAACATCCACGGCTTCTTTATGGGTTCTACAGTACGTGGTTCCATCCACAGCAATCTCATGATCCTAAATATCATCTACTTTCTTAAAAACCAAAGATATCGCAATTAAAACATTTTAAAATTCTGTAAATTCTGATTTAAAAAAATAAAGCTTTTCCAAGTAACATTGTTGGGGTAAACAACTGGAATCGAAATCGAATACTATCGAAAACTAGAATAGATTCGAAAAAATAGAATAGAAACTGGAATAGAATCGAAAACTAGTGATTTTACGATTATGGTTCAGTTTCCATCCAACTAACTGTAATCTTCTGAATCTAAAACATTTTGTGGCGCAGTTGGTAGAGTGGGTTGTCCACTAATCGTAGGGTTGGTGTTTCGATGCCCAGGTGACTCCACATGCCGAAGTGTCCTTGGGCAAGACACTGAACCCCAAGTTGCTCCCGAAGGCGCCTTGTATGGCAGCTCTGCTACCATTGGTGTGTGAGTGTGTGTGTGTGTGAATGGGTGAATGAGACACAGTGTAAAGTGCTTTGGATAAAAGCGCTATATAAGTGCACATTTACCATTTACCATTACCATGTAGGAACAAAGATTGCCCGGTAGATCGAGAGCTTTGCTTTCCGGCTCAACTCCCTTTTCATCACAACGGTGCGGTAAAGCGATTGCTATACAGAACCCGCTGCTCTGATTCTCAGGCCAATCTTAACACTCTGTTCCAGCACCCTGGAGAAGACTTTACCAGGCTGAGAAGTCTGATACCCCTATAGTTGGCGCACAGTCCTTGGGCACTGTCCCCAACTTTCACGCAATGTTAATGTTAACCCCAACCTCCACAGGGGTGCTAGAAAAACTCAGCCGGAGATGTGAGTTGAAGATCTTGTGGATAGGGACCTACGCCAGACGTTCCCAGTTCATCCGCACTGTCCGTTTGGGCTTTCCAGGTCTGTCCAGAGTCTTCCCCCACCCCTTGACCCAACTTAACACCAGATGGTGATCAGGTGACAGCTCCGCCCCTCTTTTCACCCGAGTGTCCAGAACATGGGGCCTCAGATCAGATGACACCAGATGAACCAGATGATGATCAGATGAACATTGTTTTCAGTAAATATATTTACAGTGAGATTATTCAGATGAAATTTTCACCAGAAATCTGGAAATATAAAGAATTCACAACATTGAAGTCTATAAATGAAGTTATGTGTAATAAAGGGGAATACACACAACTTTATTTATGGACTTTAAGGTTGTGAATTCTTTATATTTCCGGATGTTGACGCATCCAAAAGTTATTTCCCCCACTGTATATATGCATATTTACATTGATATATTTACCATTTATATTTAACATTTACGCTTTATATTTACACCAAAACTATTATTTGACATGAGTTTCTATTTAGATGTGTCAGAATGGCCTCAAAAAAAAAACCCAGAGAGAAAAGAGTATTCAATTTTTCAGATTTGGCGGCCCACATGTTTACACAGGAATACATACTTTTTTTGTTTGTGGTCTTTGTAAAGAGGTTAAACGTTCAGTAATGTTCACAATCAATTCCAGTGGTGTTAAAGACATCATAAACATTAACAGGATATTGTTCTATACATTGTATATTATTTAAATAGTTTAAAATATCTACCTTGGGCATAATACATTCAAAGCTTTGCACCATTCCTGCCTTTGAGGAACTCAATGTTAACATTTTTATTCTGCTAATTTTCTTTCAATTCAAAGGATAATACAGCTTGATAAATTCACTTACATTTGAAATACACACACAAAGACTGGCAGTGTAAATGTGAATGTAAATGCTTTTTTTATTTTATCCAAAGCACTTTACACTGTCTCATTCACCCATTCGCACACACTCACACCAGTGGTAGCAGAGCTGCCATGCAAGGCGCTAGCTTGCCATCAGGAGCAACTTGGGGTTCAGTGTCTTGCTTCGGCATGTGGAGTCACCCGGGCCGGGAATCGCCAACCCTACGATTAGTGGACAACCCACTCTACCAACTGCGCCACAACCGCTCCGTTTTGTACATTTGTTTCTATGTACATTTCTGCCACCAGACTTACCAACAGTACAGCAGACTATAAGCATGAAAGTCAAGTCCAGTCAGGAGGTGAATGATCCTGCAATAATGGCGGCCATCTTGGAGAAGGTGGGTTTCATCTTCACTCAGTCTCCTCCTCATTACACAGCCAGACCCTGAGTCCTCATCAGGAACATTCAGTAATGTAATCATATGTATTTTATGTAGCATTTTCATAAATCTTACAAGAACTACATATCATGATATAAAGTCCTGCTCTGTTCTCTGTTCAGATCAAAAGGTGCAGGCTATTTGATATTACCTAGAATAGTGAAGTCTACTGCAGGGGGAAGAGCCTTCGCTTATAGAGCCCCACAGTTATGGAACAGTCTTCCTATTAGTGTTCGGGACTCAGACACAGTCTCAGTGTTTAAATCTAGGCTTAAAACGTATTTGTTTACTCAAGCTTACCCTGACTAGATTATATCGCACTACCTCACAGTCCTAATCGTTTTTCTCCCTCTCTCTCTCTTTGCCGAGCCCCACACGAATTTATGGAGATATTGGAGATCCAGATCCCTTCTGCCTCTGGATGAGCCCAAATCTTCTGCTGGGACTACGGCTGCTCCTAAGGCCATAGAGACTTCTCATTTTCACATTATCTGTGTTACCTTCACATTCTGTGTTACCCAGATGAGGATGGGTTTCCCTTCTGAGTCTGGTTCCTTTCAAGGTTTCTTCCTCAAAAAACATCTTAGGGAGTTTTTCCTTGCCACCGTCGCCACTCAGTGGCTTGCTCAGTTGGGATAAATTCCATTTGTTTTATATCTGTTTGTCTCTGTTTATCTGTTCCTGTTTGTCTCTCTTTAGATGTTTCTGACTGTTCATACCTGTTTTTTATTTCTGTAAAGCTGCTTTGAGACAATGACTATTGTAAAAAGCGCTATACAAATAAAATTGAATTGAATTGAATTGAATTCTACAGATCAAAGAGAAACTGGAGGATCGTAGAATGACTGAGAACATCACTGTGAACTGGAGAGTGCATCAAGATGGAGTGGTGTTTCACAAGGAGAAGGAAATACTACTACAGTTGTGAATAAGGAAAAGGAAGACTTGTGATCTCTAAATCTTTAGCAGTGTCTTGAATCACATACTGTTTGTAGTGCATCAATCATTTTTAGCTCGATGACCTAGAGGGTATGTAATATCTGAGGTGTCTTGGGTAGCGATATTATCAGGAGACACCAGGGTCCTCTCTACCAGAATGAGGAGAACCTTATACACCTAAAACAGACAACATTCAGTTTATCATCAGTAATTTAGCTGAATTTATTTTTATCATCAGTAATTGAATTGAAACCCTGACATCTGGGCCTGGTATTGGGATTTTTTTTTTTTATGATTTGGGATTGGTGTATTTGGAAGGTGTATTGAGGAAAAACCTGAAAGTACAGGCGACTCTGATGGACCTTATTTATTAGACTTAGTGCTTTTTCCATTTGTTGCTATTGAAAATAAGACTTAAGATTTAAGATGGTCAGTTATTGCCAAGCATTTAAATGGCAGCCATTTAATCAAGAACAAAGTTATTTGTTGCTGTAGATGTCAGTAGATTATGAGTCATGACTTTTTTTTATGACTTACAAATAAAGAAAACAGAAAAAAGTTTGCATCTGTTATTTATTTATTTTTATTATTTAAAAATCTAAAAGATAAAAGATGGGGTTAAAGACAGAAAAATCCATTTCCACAATAAAACAACTTTATACCCATTTCATGTACATTAAATCATTTTACATTGGGGACGTCTCAGCTTTTATTAACCCAGAAATAGGATCTATGCTTGACAAGCGTTAGTTTTCACAATTCCTTAATGACAATGAATCATTTTCCAAGTCTAACTATCGAGATTCTAAGTAACTGGAGAAACTTTTCACCTTATTAATCACACTGTAACATACCTCCAGTCTCCTTCTCTGGATCACGTTGACAACAACAAAGAGAATAAACAAACAATTCTACAAAACCAATATCTTGAAACATTTCTTGTTCTAGTATTACTCAAAGGGAAAAGGAAAAAAAAAACTTTCCCAACTTTCCATGAACGCTTTTCATCTAAAACGCATTCAAACATTAATCCCTCGTCCACTGTCTCCAAAACCCATGTTCAGAGCTCATCAATCACACCTGTCTCCTTACTTATGGAGCACTTTCACATACACACCTTATTCCAGTTCTCTTTCAGTCACATGTAATAACAGAGTGACATCGTCCTCATGTAAGACTCCCGGAGCGCTCTGTCTCACCTAAGTGAATTTCACTTGGCATGGACATCCTCAACTCCCCCCACCACTCACTCACCAGGAATAGTCCAACAACCTCAACTCACCGTTCAACCCCCAAACTAGGATCAATCACTCAACAAAAATAATAACAAAAAATGTAATACAACAAAGCAAAAGAAAAACATTATTAAAACAACAATCAGCACGTATAAAATGATTAACCAGCAATCAACACATAAACATATTCTGCATGCAGTTTTAATTTTCTGAGACCTAAAATCCCTCTTTTCTTAATTTAGTTCATAATTTGGAGGAGCTCCTATGAAGAAAAGAACACCATCTCTACGGGAACCATCACCTTACCGTGGTGGAGAGGTTTGTGTGTCCCTATGAACCTGAGGGCTGTGTTATCTGGAGCTTTCTGCTCCTGGTAGGGCCTCTTAAGGCAAAGTGGTCTCAGGGGAGGGGCCAGACTAAGAATGGTTCAAAAACCCCTCATGAAGAAAATAAAGAGATGAGGAGTTACCCTGCACGGAAGAAGCCTGAGGCCCCCGTCTGGGGCCAGGCCCAAAGGGAGGGCCCGACTGCGAGGCCTGGTGGCTGGGTTTGCCACGGAGCCCAGCCAGGCAAAGCCCAAAAAAGCAACATGGCACCCCCCTCTCCATCCTATGGGCCCACCACTCGTGGGATCAGGTGCGCTGTTACATGGGTGGCAGTGAAGGTCAGAGGCCTCGATGGACCAGACTTGGGCGGCAGAGGCTGGCTCTGGGGACGTGGAACGTCACCTCTCTGTGGGGGTAGGAACTGGAACTTTTGTGGGAGGTGGAGCGCTACCGGCTAGATCTGGTGGGGCTTACATCTATGCACAGTCTCGGGTCTGGAACTGTACTCCAGGATAGGGGATGCACTCTATTCTACTCTGGAGTTGACCATGGTGCGAGACGCCAGGTGGGTGTGGGGATACTCACAAGTCCCCGGCTGAGTGCCGTTACATTGGAGTTTACACCGGTGGACGAGACGGTTGCCTCCTTACGTTTACGGGTTGTGGGGGGGAAAACTCTGACTGTTGTATGTACATATGCACCGAACACCAGTTCAGAGTTCTCCGCTTTCTTGGAAACCCTGAATAGAGTCTTGTATGGGGCACTAGTAGGGGACTCCATAGTTCTGCTGGGGGACTTCAACGCGCACGTGGGCAATGATGGAGATACCTGGAGAGGCGTGATTGGGAGGAACGGCCTCCCTGATCTAAACCCGAGTGGGCATTTGTTATTGGACTTCTGTGCTAGTCATGGACTGTCTATAACGAATACCATGTTCGAACATAAGGAGGCTCATAAGTGTACTTGGTATCAGGGCACCCTAGGCCGAAGGTCTATGATCGATTTTGTAATCGTATCATCTGATCTGAGGCCGCATGTTCTGGACACTCGGGTGAAGAGAGGGGCGGAGCTGTCAAGTGATCACCATCTGGTGGTGAGTTGGATCAAGGGGTGGGGGAAGACTCTGGACAGGACTTTCAGTCGGCACCAAGGTGTTTATGGAAAACCATCCGCCACCTCAGGAAGGGGAAACGGGGAACCATCCAAGCTGTGTACAGTAAGGAGGGGACACTGTTGACCTTATCTGAGGAAGTAATTGCATGGTAGAAGGAACACTTTGAGGAATTCCTGAATTTTACTTACACACCCTCTATGGTAGAGGCAGAGGTGGAGGCTGATGGGGATCATCGCCAGTTTCCGTGGTGGAGGTTGCTATGGTGGTCAATCAACTACACAGTGACAAAGCCCCGGGGATTGATGAGATCCGTCCAGAAATGCTGAAAGCTCTGGGTGTGAAGGGGATGTCTTGGATGACATGCCTCTTTAACATTGCGTGGAAGTCGGGGACAGTGCCCAAGGAGTGGTGGTTCCCTTGTTTAAAAAAGGGGACCAGAGCGTGTGCGCCAATTATAGGGGTATCACACTTCTCAGCCTAGCTGGTAAAGTCTACTCAAGGTGCTGGAACGGAGGGTTCAGCCGATAGTCGAACCTCGGATTGAGGAGGAACAATGCGGATTCCGTCCAGGTCGTGGAACAACAGACCAGCTCTTTACTCTTGCAAGGATCTTGGAGGGGGCCTGGGAGTATGCCCATCTGGTCTACATGTGTTTTGTGGATATTGAGAAGGCGTATGACCATGTCCCCAGGGGTCTACTGTGGGAGGTGCTGAGGGAGAATGGGGTGAAGGGTTCCCTTCTTAGGGCTATCCAATCACTGTACGCCCAAAGTGAGAGTTGTGTCCGTATACTCGGCAAGAAGTCAGACTTGTTCCATGTGGGGGTTGGTCTCCGCCAGGGCTGCGCTTTGTCACCAATCCTGTATGTGATATTCATGGACAGGATATCGAGGTGTAGTCACGGTGGGGAGGGGTTGCGGTTTGGTGACCTGAGGATCTCATTGCTGCTTTTTGCGGATGATGTGGTCCTAATGGCATCATCGGTCCATGACCTCCAGCACTTGCTGGATTGGTTTGCAGCCAGGTGCGAAGCATCTGGGATGAGGATTATCACCTCCAAATCTGAGGCCATGGTTCTCAACAGGAAACTGATGGAGTGTCTACTCCGGGTAGGGAATGAGAACATAACCCAAGTGAAGGAGTTCAAGTACCTCGGGGTCTTGTTCACGAGTGAGGGGACATTGGAGCGGGAGATTGGCCGGAGAATCGGAGCAGCGGGATCGGTGTTGCAATCGCTTTATCGCACCGTTGTGACGAAAAGAGAGCTGAGTCGGATGGCAAAACTCTCAATCTACCGGGCAATTTTCGTTCCTACACTCACCTATGGTCATGAAGGTTGGGTAGTGACCGAAAGAACTAGATCGCGGGTACAAGTGGCCGAAATGGGTTTTCTCAGGAGGGTTGCTGGCCTCTCCCTTAGAGATAGGGTGAGAAGCTCGGCTGTCCGAGAGGAACTCAGAGTAGAGCCACTGCTCCTTTGCATTGAAAGGAGGTGGTTCGGAAAGGAGGTGGTTCGGAAAGGAGCTGGTTCGGGCACCTGGTAAGGATGCCCCCTGGGCACCTCCCTAGGGAGGTGTTCAAGGCACGTCCAGCTGGGAGGAGACCTCGGGGAAGACCTAGGACTAGGTGGAGAGATTATATTTCCACTCTGGCCTGGGAATGCCTCGGGATCCCCCAGGGGGTCAAATACTTATTTCCCTCATTAAAATGCAAATCAATTTAAGATTTGTGATAGACTGATCATTACTTTGTCAGTGGGCAAACGTACAAAATCAGAAAAAAAGATATATATATATATATATATATATATATATATATATATATATATATATATATATATATATATATATATAATTGCATGTAACTTTAATAAATGAGTAGCAGATGAGAACTTCATGACTCATTTATAATATTGTGGCTATTTTTTTGACGACTCTGAAATGCAGGCATATATTATAAGTGGTCCTACACTACACTACACTTTCTACACTAAACAGCATTATTTGGTTTTTTTTTGTCTCTTCCCTGTTAATATGTAAATATTAATCTGCTGATTGATAATCCGTTGTATTTATTTTGCATATATTTGCATATAAAGTATTCTTCACTTCGTATTCAAATAGCTAAGTTCCCCATTACTGCGTCGTCGTTTTATCATATTAACCCCAAAAAAGACTTTTCATATTCAACACATTAACATTTTTGGACACAATAGTTGCTTTAGTTATGAATAGTAATAGTGCTGGACTGTCTGGCTCCACAAAATAATTCAGACCCACAAGCAGCATGGCGAGTATCAGCGGCTGGTACAGGAGCTGCAGTTGGATGAGGTCCGGTTCCAGCGGTATTTCAGGCTGGATAGGACTCGGTTTGACGAGCTGTTACTGAAGGTGGGAGCCCGAATTTCATGGGAGGACACAAAGTGGCGCAGAGCCATTTCTCCTGGACAAAGGCTCGACATTTGTTTGCAGTGAGTAGCTTATTATTTACTAATTATATTTTAAAAATGATTAACTATAAAAAACATTAGTTGCAGGGTGTTTTATAGCTTTGCCAATTTGGCATCCACTTACGATCTCCCCTTGACACATTTCTTTCAGTATTTTCAAATACGGAACTTCGTTTCTAGATGTTTTCCGGATTTCCCCTCTGTGCCTCCTGAACAGGCTTGGGATGACCTGTTTTTAAATAACCCGCATCAGAGAGGAATGATTTCTAAGATTTATGACTTAATTTTGACGCTAGGTAGTGGGTCGAGTAATAAAATTAGGAATGTGTGGGAAACGGAATTAGGAGTACAGATAAGTGAGGAGTGTTGGGAACATGCTATAGGGAGGGTACAGACTACCACTTCTTGTGCTCGTCTTGGACTTATACAGTTCAAAGTTTTAAATAGAGTCCATCTGTCCAAGTCGAGATTGTCTGTGATGTATCCGGATGTTGAGGACAAGTGTGATAAATGCCATGGCTCTCCCTGCCATCTAGGCCATATGTTTTTCTTCTGCCCTGAACTCCATGATTTTTGGTCTGGCTTTTTTACCATCATGTCCACTATTCTCAGGGTAGATTTAAAGCCTTGTCCATTGATTGCTGTATTTGGGATTCCTGAAGCCTTTGAGTTCGATACAAAAGGATGTTATCGCTTTCACATCCCTTATAGCAAGACGTTCCCTACTATTACATTGGAAGTCTGCTAAATACCCATCTATCTCCTGTTAAATACCCATCTATCTCCCAGTGGATAAAGGACGTGATGTTTTTTCTGAAACTCGAGAAAATAAGATATACGATGAATGGTTGTACAGATAAGTTTTTTCATAAATGGCATCCCTTTATTGCCTATTTTATGGAGTTACAGACACTACCCACTTAAAGTTTACTGCCTGTTTTAGGATTTTATAATATCTTTATAACCAGCGAAAGTTATTAGGTAGCCATGATGAGCCGGAGGGGCGGGGTGTGGTTTTTATATTTTAAACTTTGTTTTCCTTTGTATAAAAATAAATAAAAACCTGTGAATGTTTACTGCTGTTGCTCAATTTGTTTTTATTTTTGGGAAAGGGAGGAGGACAGAACAGAAAAGGCGATTTAGAAAGCTTCAGCAGAAATGTTCATCAAAAGTGTTCAGCAGAAATGTTCAATAAAAATGAAACTTTAAAAAAAAACAACATTATTTTTCCTGGTAGAATTCAGAGTTTTTAATTGTGGCAACAGGATTCTGAAAAAGGTTCATCAGGTTCTCTGGTGGTAGAATGGAGGTGGGTGCTGACTCTGTCCTGTCCAAGGCAGCAATGAGGTGTTTTTCAAATAATGTCATTGAGCTTCGTCTTTTTGGTTTGGCTTTGGGAGACTGTTCTACCTCCTGTCTCATTTGCTGATCATGCGATTGGATGACTGCTGCCTGGATCTGTCTGGTTCTGGGTTCCTGCCTGCTATTTCCTTCAAGTGCCCCTTTCCCTGTCTCCACACTTCATATGACATCATGGGCTCTCTAACCCCAGCAGGCATGTTGCCACTGATGGCTCTTGACTCCATAAGGGGTTGAGGAAGCCCATGATGTCACTGTACTTCCAGGGTCTAGAGCTGCTGAGCCCCTCTTCCTGACTTTTATTTTATCTAGTTCACGCCTATAAACATCTTGAAGGTTCTTCCACTTATATTTTTTTACATTCCTCCACTAGAAAAGAATGCACAAACGCACACACATAGGCACCGTTATATAAAGACTTACATGATATTACAAAATCCCTTATCTGGAAATTTGACCTTTCCATGTTGATTTACAGCACCAGTCAAAAGACACGAATGAGTCGATGTTTCTCACGATCCTGAAGACTTTTTTGGCAAAGGCCTATCGTGTAATGTTTGAAATGAATAACATTTTTAAAAATAGTTTTGATGAATTCATTGCTGCCTGATGAGTAGTTTTAAAATGTGGGAAACAGTAATAATAGTAATAATACGATTAGGCGTGTCCAAACTTTTGACTGGTACTACAGCTATTTGATAGAAATGGATTCTTTTGTGATTGAATCAACCAAATGGGATTGATACTCAGCTAATCATGGTATAATATGCTATCTGTCATGCCACACATGGTCAACACGATAATGATGAAAAGCTATTAAATGCATTCATCAACTTACTCGGAATGCCCACGATGTCGGATACGTTTTTCCACGCATAATTTTTTTGGTCAGGTTTCTGTATGTTAAGTCTTCTGCCACAGCTAGCTCATCTTAGGCGGGGTTTTTCTTCTTCCCCACAATTAAGTATTCATGTCTATATGATATCATGCGTTTGTGGCGCATGTGCAATTAATTGCTTTTTAGAAAGGTTGTATAAGGCCAAGGTCCCAGCCCGATACTTGGCCTTACCTCAGCCTCATACTGGTCTGTATATTTAAAACGGTCTTAACTGGAGTACAGCTTCAGCCAGTGTGTAATGCTAATTTAGTGCTGTTCAGAAAGGTACAGAACGACACGGAAAACCTCTAATGTGCAGTAAGACAGAATTCTCTAACTTAATACACACTTAGAATATAACTTTCTATTAAAGTGTTCCATGGTTTTATGTTATGCTTCTCAATACTGATTATACATATAGATTATGCTTATCTCTTTGATTATTAGATGATGCTTCTATGTAATAATTCTAAATGTTAGTTTTACATATTTAATAATAATAATAATAAACTTTATTTTATAAAGCGCCTTTAAAGCAGCTTCTCAAAGCGCTGTACATCAAATCACAAATCACAGAAAAATAAAAAAAATAAAAGTTCATAAAAACAAATACAACATTAATAATAAAAAAAATAAATATAAAACAATCTACAAAGACATCAGGAGTCGAATGCAAGTTTAAAAAAGTGTGTCTTTAGAAGAGCTTTAAAAATGCCAAAAGTCTGGGCTTCCCTGAGTTCAGGGGGAAGAGCGTTCCAAAGTGAAGGAGCCGAGACAGAAGCCCTGTCACCCATAGTTTTAAGGTGGGTTAGTGGAACAGTTAATAGATCACCCTGTGAGGGGCGGAGTCTGCGATGTGGGGTGTAAGGGATTAATAAGTCAGTTAAGTAGTGTGGAGCCAATCCATGTAAGGCCTTGTATGTCAACATCATATTTATTTCACTTTATTAACATATTCTATAACTACAGCCTGGTTCAAGGACTGGATCAAGCCATGAGCCCGGCCCAGGAGATGAGACATGAGACATGAGACATGAACAAATTATCATGCATCTTATCCATTGTGTCTTTCTTTCAACTTTAAAATGGTTGTTTTTGACCACTGATAACAGTTACCCAACTAAGCAATAGCTTCTGGCTATAAACAACACAATTTGAAGTGTTTGATTTATTTCATAGTGGAGCTTCATTACACCACGTTTGACTAACTCAACAGAATTTAATGCAGGGAGAATAAACATGTACTTCTTTATCCATTCATCTTTCTTTCATTCTCGTAATTATTTTCAGTGTCAACTTTTCTTTAAACAAACCGTTTACACACTTCAATCAGACCAAGGAAAGGGGAAATAAAATGGAAAAATCTGTGAAAACTCCCCTTTCTGAACTAATGTCTCTCACCCAAGCTTGTTTTCTGTTCTATGAGCATCTTCATCTAAATAACTGATATAAATGCGTGTGATTGGACGAACTGCGACAGAAGCTGTGCTCTCTGTCAAAAGCTAGAGATACTGAACTACACCCGGTTTTATTTGTACATTTTTAGTATGTTTTGGAGTCCAATTAAATAATTTACAGGTTCTGCATCCGAGGTGGTGATAACCAAAAGCAGGTCCACTTATCTAGGAGACACAGGGTTGGATGTACTTGCACCATGGAACTGGGGACAGTTTAATTACCCCACAAACCCAGTGAAAGGTTCTTCACAGAACCTTTATTTGAGGAAGGCAGCCACCCTGGTTACAGTTCACAGTGCGGGACATCCACTAACAACCAGGGTCCCTGCCTGTGTTTCAGATGAACTGCATTAGAAATAAGAAAACTTCAGGTGAATTCATTTGCTCATAAAGCGTGGGAGTACTATAATAAAAAAAAATTTTTTAAATGACAACAGTCCAAATGAATGCACCCTGTAACGGATCAAAACTGATCATATATTCTGAGATTTTAACATCTCTATGCAGGCAAGAAGACATCTAAATACAGTTTTTTACCCAATCAGAGCAAATAAACCTCATTAAATTCTGAATAAGTTTTTTTTTGGTCCCTCTCTGACTAGCAATGTAAAATGCTGAGCAGGGCTCCTCCTCATCCTCCTCATCCTCCTCTTCAAATCTACCAGTGCTTTCCCAGTCAAACAACGTCAGTGAAGCGTTGTGGTGTGAGGTCACTGTTGGGCGTTACCAACTTATCAGATTTATTATTACAAACTCAATCTATTCAGAACACCAATAATCATGGTATTAATAATGGGGGGTAATTGCTATTTCTGATTATCTGGTGGTGGTGGTGGGGGTGGGGGAGGGTGCTCTGTTGGTTATTCCGTGTCTTAAGATCATTTTTATATTTTAAAGAATTTATTTCTAGAAGGAAGCGAAATAATCTGCCAATGTTATGAGATCATTTACGGCTTAAAACGAGCAAAAGCATCTAGAAACAATCTGATCATCAGTCCATTTGAATAGCTGCATACTGCTGTCCTGTGGCATCTCTCTCTCCCTCAGCCACGGCATGTCAGTCACTGAACCCTTAAATGTAAAGAATTATGTAAAATTCAGAAGACACAAATGCGTACTTGAAGCGTGTTTCCAAAGCAGGTAAAGCAGTAAACAAACAAGTAAACGAACCACAGGACTCAGGGGCACTGTAGAAACAGTCGGAATGTCGAGTTTAGTTTTTTCCCCCATTCCCCTTTGCTTTCCTTGTTGGAGGATGATTTTAACATTTAATAATCTTTTAAAATCCTTTCTATTTCAAATGAGAAATGTATTCATGTCATCGATGCATCTTTCAAATCACGTCGTATATCATTCGCTGTAAAGAGCGACTGAAGAAAAACACGTTTTTACGGGCGTTTTCACACATTACGGGCAACTGAAGAAAAACACGTTTTTAAAAGAAACAAACCGAAGCCATAAGAGATGAAAGGGAAAATATATTTTTATTTTAACAGCTGATTTTGATTTAATTTTTCTTTATATTTAGCCAAAAAATACACAACTTCAGCTGTATTTGAGAGATTTGGTTGTTTGTAGTTAGAATCTAAATGTAACTGATGAAAAAATACAGCAGTTTTAGTCCCTAAAAATGAAGAGGTTTGTTTTTAAATTGGAAATATTCAAATCCAATCAGTTCCTAGATTTATTTTCTGTTAATCCTTCTTAAATGGAAGAGCAGATTGTCTAGAAAATGTACATTTTTATCACAAAATAATGTCACTGAAATGAAAAATATGAATATTACCAAACACTATTTCTGTATAGTATGTGTGGTGCTATGAGCGCCAGATACATACGAGTCTGCGTTTAATGCCAAGACCTTAAATCAGAATCAAGAGGTGACTGGAATTTGTAGTATTTTGCTAAAACATCGCAGAAATTAACGGAAAATCAAGGAAATGGTCCAATATTGCGTGGATCTTGCAGTTTTCCAAAATCAGTTTGGGTCGAGATGCGTCATGTGACGTCATAAAGACACACGTTCAGTCAAACGGCCTCTTCGATTCGCGTGTGTTGAACACGAGTACAGCTAAAAGCCTCTCATTTACTGTGAAAGACCGCGCCGAACTGTTCTGTGTGATTGTGAGTTCGCCAATTCAAGTCGTTTTCTGCATAAAAGCACAAATGACTCATCGTTGCATCACAAATTACGGCTCTTACTGTTTTGAAACAAATCATTTGAATAAAATCTAATCAGTTTCCGCAAACAAAGGCAACATTTAAGTGAGGACTGTAAGTGTCTGTAGTGTACACCATGATGTCTGATATATGATGTATAAAGATTGGGAGAGGGAAAGGGGGATTCGTGGGTGGATCATGCCTGTACCTGTCAATGTTAAAAATACAGTTGTTTTATTATTTCTTTTGTAGATATTGCAAATCAGAATGGATATGCACCACTGTGCATTATTTCCCAAACAAAGGCTGAAAAACAAGAAGGAAAATGTCTCTTCCTTTTTACAATGCCTGTTTTTTTGGGTTAGTTTCAGGATTTTGAGTTGTAGTTGGGCTGAAAATATAGCTGAGACCTGGCAACCCTGACTTTAAGTGCTGTTTATCTCTACTTTTACCACCTATGCATATTTGAATTCAAATTAAGATAGATTTAACTGCATAGTTTTAACAGATACAATTAATTACTTATTATTAACTACTTAGAAACATGTGACAGATTAAAAAATTATTCGATTCAAGTCGTTAAACACTAAACTACAATGTACTGAAATAAAAGTGTGTTTTTAAAATAAATAAATAAAAAATAAATGAAATAAATGTAAATGGAAAAAAAATCATTAGAAGGTTAAAGTTCATGGATGATATTGTAGTGTTTTGTTGTCATTTATATTAAGTGTAAAGGCTGACAGTTTATAATATGTAAAGGGAAATATTTTTAAAGATTAAAAATATTAATTGTTGCTATGCTATTCCAGGTGGTTGACATGCTAACACAGCTGAATGCTAGTGTGTTACCTTGGTGTTGCTATGCTTTTCCAGTTGGTTGCTAGGGTGTTACTTGGTGGCTGCTTTGCTACCTCAATTGGTTGTTACAGTGTTTGTTTGCCGCTGGTGAAAAACAATAGAAACGGTACATAATCTCTAATGGCTTCCATTACAAATACCAGTATAAGCCATCCACAGTTAAACACTGAAACCATTACCATTACTGATCCTTATTGGTATCCACTAGATATAACATGCCACCAATAGAAGGCAACACATTACCAGTAGAGACCCAAAGGGACCATTACAGTTTCCATTAAAACCAATACAAATATTCAAACCCTATATGAGGGTTTCTATTGTTTTGGGGCTCTTTTTTTCAGCAGGGGTGCTTCGTGGTTGCTATTATATTCCAATGGGTTGCTAGGGTATTACGTGTTGCTATGTTGTTTCTAGTTTCTACATGATCCCAAGTGTTGCCAGGTTGTTGCTAAGGAATTATCTTCAGTACATCTATATAGAGAAAGGCAGAAATTGTGTGAAAGCTTTTTGTGAAATTTGTGATCCGTGAACAAAGTAGAAGTTTTTGAATATAATAATAATAATAATAATAATAATAATAATAATAATAATAATAAGAGGAAGAAGACAACGATGAAGAACACTATGCTGCCTTTGTGAAGCCAAAACCGTTATACTCTCATAAAATTATATTGGATACTGATAAAGGACTCTGCATTAATTAAGTTTTCACTCCCAGTCTGCAGTGTGTACAGTGTATATGATGTGTAGTGTGTGTGGTGTGTATGGTGTATACGGTGTGTAGTGTGTGTAATGTGTAATGTGTAGTTGTGTGGTGTGTATGGTGTGTAGTGTGTGTAATGTGTAATGTGCAGTGTGTGGTGTGTATGGTGTATACGGTGTGTAGTGTGTGTAATGTGCAGTGTGTGGTGTGTATGGTGTATACGGTGTGTAGTGTGTGTAATGTGTAATGTGTAGTTGTGTGGAGTGTATGGAGTGTAGTGTGTAGTGTGTATGGTGTATACGGTGTTTAGTGTGTGTAATGTGCAGTGTGTGGTGTGTATGGTATATACGGTGTGTAGTGTGGTGGTGTGTAGTGTGTAGTGGTGTGGTATGTAGTGTGTACAGTGTGTAGTGTGTGTAATGTGCAGTGTGTAGTGTGTGTAATGTGTACTGTGTAGTTGTGTGGTGTGTATGGTGTGTAGTGTGTGTACGGTGTGTATGGTATATACGGTATGTGGTGTGTAGTGTGTAGTGGTGTGGTGTGTAGTGGTGTGGTGTGTACAGTGTATGGTGTGTAGTGTGTGTACGGGGTGTAATGTGCAGTGTGTGGTGTATATGTGTGTAGTTGTGTTGTGCATGTGTGGTGTGTATGGTATACTGTGTAGTGTGGTGTGTAGTGTATGTGTGGTGTGTGTGTATAGTGTGTGTGTATGTAATTGCAGTGTGTGGTGTGTATGGTGTATACGGTGTGTAGTGTGTGTAATGTGTAGTTGTGTGGTGTGTATGGTGTGTAGTGTGTGTACGGGGTGTAATGTGCAGTGTGTGGTGTGTATGGTGTATACGGTGTGTAGTGTGATGGTGTGTAGTGTGTAGTGGTGTGGTGTGTAGTGTGTACAGTGTGTAGTGTGTACGGGGTGTAATGTGCAGTGTGTGGTGTGTATGGTGTATACGGTGTGTAGTGTGTGTAATGTGTAATGTGTAGTTGTGTGGTGTGTATGGTGTGTAGTGTGTAATTGTAGTTGTGTAGTGTGTGTAATGTGTAGTTGTGTGGTGTGTATGGTGTACATGGTGTGTAGTGTGTGTAATGTGTAGTGTGTGGTGTGTATGGTGTATAGGGTGTGTTGTGTGTGTAATGTGTAGTTGTGTGGTGTGTATGGTGTATACGGTGTGTAGTGTGTGTAATGTGTAGTTGTGTGGTGTGTATGGTGTATATGGTGTGTAGTGTGTGTAATGTGTAATGTAGTTGTGGTGTGTATGGTGTATATGGTGTGTAGTGTGTGTAATGTGTAGTTGTGTATGTGTGTAATGTGTAATGTGTGGTGTATGTGTATACAGTGTGTGTGTAATGTGTAGTGTGTGGTGTGTATGGTGTATTAGTGTGTAGTGTGTAATGTGTAGTTGTGTGTGTGTATGGTATATGTAGTGTGTAATGTAGTGTGTGTATGGTGTGTAGTGTGTGTAATGTAGGTGTGGTGTGTATGGTGTATACGGTGTGTAGTGTGTAGGTGTAATGTGGTGTGTATGGTGTATATGGTAATTGTATAATGTGTGTGTATGGTGTAAGGTATGTGTGTAATGTGTAGTTGTGTGGTGTGTATGGTACGGTGTGGTATGGTGTAATGGTGTGTAGTGTGTAATGTGTAGTATGGTGTATACGTGTGTAGTGTGTGTGTGTAATGTGTGGTGTGTATGGTGTATAATGTGTGTAGTGTGTGTAATGTGTGGTGTATGGTGTACTGTGTGTGTGTGTGTAATGTGTAGTTGTGTGGTGTGTATGGTGTATACGGTGTGTAGTGTGTGTAGTTGTGTGGTGTGTATGGTGTATACGGTGTGTAGTGTGTAATGTGTGTTGTGTGGTATGGTTTACGTGTAGTGTGTGTAATGTGTAGTTGTGTGGTGTGTATGGTGTGTAGTGTGTGTAATGTGTAGTTGTGTGGTGTGTATGGTGTATACGGTGTGTAGTGTGTACGGGGTGTAATGTGTAGTGTGGTGTGTATGGTGTATAGTGTGTATGTGTAATGTGTAATGTGTTGTGTGGTGTGTATGGTGTATACGGTGTGTAGTGTGTGTAATGTGTAGTTGTGTGGTGTGTATGGTGTATACGGTAGTGTGTGTAATGTGTAGTGTGTGGTGTGTATGGTGTATACGTGTAGTGTTATGTAGTTGTGTGGTGTGTATGGTGTGTAGTGTGTGTAATGTGTAGTTGTGTGGTGTGTGTGTAGGTGTAGTGTGTAATGTGTATGTGTGGTGGTGTATGTGTATATATGGTGTATGTGTGTATGTAATGTGTAGTGTGTGGTGGTATGGTGTATATGGTGTTTAGTGTGTGTAATGTGTAGTTGTGTGGTGTGTATGGTGTATACTGTGTGTGTGTGTAATGTGTAGTTGTGGTGTGTATGGTGTATAGTGTGGTGTGTATGGTATAATGTGTAGTGTGTAATGTGTAATGTGTGGTGTGTATGGTGTATACGGTGTGTAGTGTGTGTAATGTGTAGTTGTGTGGTGTGTATGGTGTATACGGTGTGTAGTGTGTGTAATGTGTAGTTGTGTGGTGTGTATGGTGTATACGGTGTAGTGTGTTAATGTGTAGTTGTGTGGTGTGTATGGTGTATATGGTGTGTAGTGTGTGTAATGTGTAGTTGTGTGGTGTGTATGGTGTATATGGTGTGTAGTGTGTGTAATGTGTAGTTGTGTGGTGTGTATGGTGTATACGGTGTGTAGTGTGTGTAATGTAGTTGTGTGGTGTGTATGGTGTACGTTGTGTAGTGTTTGTAATGTGTTATGTGTGGTGTATGGTGTATAGTGTGTTGGTGTAATTGTAATGTGTGGTGTGTATGGTGTATACGGTGTGTAGTGTGTACGGGGTGTAATGTGCAGTGTGTGGTGTGTATGGTGTATACGGTGTGTACTGTGTGTAATGTGTAATGTGCAGTGTGTGGTGTGTATGGTGTATATGGTGTGTAGTGTGTGTAATGTGTAGTTGTGTGGTGTGTATGGTGTATATGGTGTGTAGTGTGTGTAATGTGTAGTTGTGTGGTGTGCATGGTGTATACGGTGTGTAGTGTGTGTAATGTGTAGTTGTGTGGTGTGTATGGTGTATACGGTGTGTAGTGTGTGGTGTGTATGGTGTATAGTGTGTGTAATGTGTAGTTGTGTGGTGTGTATGGTGTATACGGTGTGTAATGTGTAGTTGTGTGGGTGTATGGTGTATTGTGTGTAGTGTAATGTGTGGTGTGTATGGTATACTGTGTGTATGTGTACGGTGTAATGTGCAGTGTGTGGTGTGTATATACGTGTGTACTGTGTATGTAATGTGCGTGTATGGTGTATACGGTGTGTAGTGTGTGTAATGTGTAGTTGTGTGGTGTGTATGGTGTATACGGTGTGTAGTGTGTGGTGTGTATGGTGTATAGTGTGTGTAATGTGTAGTTGTGTGGTGTGTATGGTGTATACGGTGTGTAATGTGTAGTTGTGTAGTGTGTGTAATGTGTAATGTGTAGGTGTCTGGTGTGTAGTGTGCAGTGTGTGCGCGGGCTGCCAGGTGGCGCTGTGGCCTAACGGATGGAGCTCGATGGCGGCTGAAGTTGGAGGCGTTTCCGCGGAAGCAGGACAAACCGAGCGGCCCGGAGCTGAAGCTAACATGATGCGCTGGCTCTTGCGCTCGGTTGCGGGCGGCTGGCCCTCATTCCTCCCTCACCACCCTCCACACTCCTGGGAGAGTTTCTCCAAGGCCGTGTTCTACAGAAACATGTCTCATTACCTGACGGAAGAGAGAGGCCGCCCGAACTCACCCGACTTCCGGATTTATTTTAGTAAGTTACCTCAGATTAGCCGTTAGCTGAGCTAGCTCGGCTAACCACATTCAGGAGGTTTACACTCGGGCTGTGAGTTTGGGCTACACAAGATAAACTCGAAATAAACATTTTCACTCGTCTCAGTGACAGTCCTCTGATTTAAAGTGTGCGGATTGTTTCTGAAAATTATTTTTATTTGATGTGAACAACGCCTTCGTGACCGCAGCGTGCTCACTTCTTCACCTCCCTCTGCCGCGCACGCGCACTACGGGTCCAGTCCAGTCGCTATGGGGCAGAGAATGTGTGTACTATACACGTACATATATACATACACACACACATTTATACACATATATACACATACACATACATACATACACACACACATACACACATTTATACACATATATACACATACACATACACATCAATACACATACATATACACATACACACATTTATACACATATATACACATACACACACACATTTATACACATATATACACATACACACACAATACACATACATACATATACACACACATACACACATTTATACACATATATACACATACACATATACACACACACACATACACACATTTATACACATATATACACATACACACAAACACATACATACACACATATACATATTTACACATATATACACATATACACACATTTATACACATATATACACATACACACACATTTATACACATATATACACATACACACCAATACACATACATACATACACACACACACATGCACATACACACATATACACACACACGTATACATGTACACACATTCATATACTCACACACACATATATACACATACACACATTTATACACATATATACATACACATGCACTTACATACATATATATACATATACACACACACACACACGCATATATACATATATAGAAATACACACACACATATATACACATATATAGATATACACACACATACATATACACATACACATATATACACATATATAGATATGCACATACACACACACATACACCTATACACATATATACATACACATACACACATATATACATCTATATACACATATATATACACATACACACATACACAGCGTGACATAGAACCACTGTTTAAATAAAATAAATTAAACTAATATTTAATTAAAGAAACAAATGATGGAAGTAAGATAAGTTGACTTAATAATGAGATTAAATCAAGTAAAGCTGCTTTTCTGTCACATTATTTAACTCTTCTTTATTTAACAAGTCATCCATGAGGATAAAATGGACGTGTTAAAGGAACCGAAGGAGTTAGTGAGGGTTAGATCAGGCCCCGTCAACACACATGCAGGTAGTTCTGAAAAAATGATTTGAAAACACTCACATTAACACACCTGGCCGGTGATAGTACATCTAAACTGGTACGTAAAACACCTAAGGAATGTTAAGAGCGGAGTATTGAGGCGAAGAGAAAGGTGAAAAAACACCAACACGGCCAAAGGTTCCACACCAGGACGTGGAATGACGATGGCGTGGAACTACTGCTTATGGTTCCACTTGATTAAAAAGTGTGCTTCCAGGTCTTAAACCAAAATTTCTGCTCTGTGTGTTTTGTAGGAGCGGAGAGCCCTGATCATATTCTGTCTCCTCAGGAAGTAATAATAAAACAAGTGAAATGAATCTACAGATGAATCAGTCTCTCCGGGATTTTGCGATCACAGAAATCAACGCAAAAACCAAGTAAAATATTCGCCAGGAGCTTGCAATTTCTCTGCAAAAATTTCCACAGATTTGGGCAAAGACATGTCACGTGATGTCATCACTACACACGTTCAGCCAAAGCTCTCTTCGATTCACGTGCGTCAAACATGAATACAGCACAAAGGTCTCATTTACCAGCAAACATCACTGCGGAAAACCATTTTATGCGATTGCGATTTTGCCAATTCGAGTAGTTTTCCACAAAATTGCTTTTACACATTCTTCCCAACACTAAAATGCACAAATCATGGACTTACTGCTAGCAAGAGTACACTCATGTGCTTTATTATTTTTTATGTTTCATTCTTGTTACTCGGCAGAAACCTCACATGGGAAATACATTTCTCCGTTCCACGACATCCCGCTCTACGCACCTGAGCAACAGGTTGGTTGTTATTCATCCTTTTAACCTCAAGAAAGAGAGAAAAGAGAGGCTGGCGAGGGACGGACTGTTTATAGCTTCTATAACATACAATCCCCTCTGAAAGTACCGGAACCACAAGGCCAGTTCTTTTATTTTTGCGATACACTGAAAATGTTTTACATTTCGAGGTGGTTTGAGATCAAAAGTTAAATATGAGACGATAGATCAGAATTTTCAGCTTTCGTTGCCTGATATTTACATCTAGACGTGTTAACCAACATAGAACATCGCACCTTTGGTGGTAGATCACATAATTTATAGGTGAGCAAAAGTATTGGACCAGATAGTTTTAAAATAAATAACACAATATTTGGTTGTATATCCCTTGTTTGCAATAACTGCATCAAGCCTGAGACACTTTTCCTGCAGCTCCTTTCAGTAGTTGTTTGTTTCGGGGGGTTTTTCCCTTCAGTCTGCTCTTCAGGAGGTGAGATGCTGATCAGTTGGGTGAAGGTCTGGTGATGGACTTGTCCAGACTAAAACCTTCCACTTTTACCCCTGATGAAGTCCTGTGTTGAGGTGGAAGTGTGTTTTGGATCGTTGTCTTTCTGCATGATGAAGTTCCTCCTGATTCATTCGGATGCGTTTCTCTGTAAATCTGCAGACAAAATGTTCCTGTAAACTTCTGAATTCATTCTGCTGCTACATCATGAGTTCATCATCAATAAAGATTAGTGAGAATGTTCCAGAAGCAGCCGTGCAGGCCCAAGCCATTACACTACCTCCACCATGTTCCACAGATCAGTTTGTATGTTCTGGATCATGAGCACATCCTTTCTTTCTCCACACGTTGGCCTTTCCATCACTTTGGTAGAGGTTCATTTTGGACCCAGAACTTTTGTGGCTCATCTCCTTCAACTTCCAACGGTGGATTGTGGAGGTTGTTGGTGATGTCACTAACTGTTGTTTTTGGGTTTTTCTTCACAGCTCTCACAATGTTTCTGTCATCAGCTGTTGTTGTTTTCCTTGGTCGACCTGTTCTGTGTCTGTTCCTCAGTACACCAGCGGTTTCTTTCTTTTTCAGAACAGTCCAGGTTGTTGTACTGACTTTACCCAGTGTTTGTGCAGTGCCTGTGATAGATCTTCCCTCTTTTCTCAGTTTCAAAACGGCTCACTTTTCTCCCAGAGACAGCTCTCTGATCTTCCTGTTGGTTTATCCTTTTTAACAACAAACACAGTCTGCACAGATAAAACCCAGAACTCAAACAAAGAGTAGATGTTCAGAGCTATTCGTTGTTTAAACAGTTACACTAACAGGACACACCTGGGTAACAAGAAACACCTGTCAGTCACGTGTTCCAGTATTTCTGATCACTTGAAAAATGGGCGGGTTCAAACAAAAAGTGCCAAGTTCTACACTATTTAACACATATTTGATCTACCTTCAAATATTCATCTTTTGATCTCAAACACAAATGTGTATCGCAAAAACAACAGACTTGGCCTTGCTGTTCCAGTAGTTTCAGAGGGGCAAATTATATAAATTAAGTGATTCATGATGTCATGGAATACATAATATTGTATGTTTTTATGCCTGTAATTCTTGAAATGTAAAGGATTTGTGTTCATTTTCCAGGAGAACGAAATACTGAAGAAGAAACAGAAACGCTCTGACAGTGAGGTGATTATTGACTTTTAGACCATCTCTGAAACTCTGCTTAGAATCAGCAGTGCACAGTGTTAATGGTGGCTATAAGATTCCGTTATCTGTTATCTACACTACCCTTTTAGTTCCAGTACAGAATGAAAGAAGCAAACATCACCCGCTGTTACTAGTTTAGCATGTTTACTGTGACCTCATGTTTTTGTGTAATATTATCGACTGCTAATTACAGAAATTCTGCTGATGTTAAAAATGTTGATTTCTTTTGTTAACTGCTTCAGATTCTCTTCAACATGGTTGTGGAGGTTCCTCGCTGGTCAAATGCCAAGATGGAGGTGTGTGTGGTTCGACTTCGAATCAGACAAATGCAGAAATCTCTGATTGAGTTGTAGATGTAAATATTTTGCTGGCTATGTAAATGATGTGCCACCTTAACTGTAACATAACGATAGTTCGTGTCTAAAATCGCAGACATGCACTGCTGTAATGATTCTGTAGTGTAGGTATTTCATGAGGTTGCGGTTTAAACGCTCGGTGGTTGCAGATAGCCACGAAGGAAGCGTTAAACCCCATTAAACAGGACGTGAAGAAAGGCAAACTGCGATATGTGGCCAACGTTTTCCCACATAAAGGCTACATCTGGAACTACGGCGCTCTGCCGCAGGTGTGTCATATCACTGCAGAGGAGCGATACAGTCATACGGATTTATTTTTAAAAAGCTTGTACAGGTATTCATTTTATTTTTGGGTTGGAGCAGACCTGGGAGGATCCCAATCACACAGATAAGGACACCAACTGCTGTGGAGACAATGACCCCATAGACGTGTGTGACCTCGGCACCAGGGTGAGATATATGTATATATATATGAATAATAATAATAACAACAGTAACAGCCATCCATTGATTATTAAAACTTATTAAATATGCTAGATGGATTCACAGAACAAAGCTAGCTAGAAATCAGAGAACATCTCACGACTTGGTTGCAACTAGCTAATGTAGAAAATGACACAACACAAAGCTACCTGGATAAATAGCCTTAAATATTTATTATTAATGTTAACATTAGCATATAGTATTGCTATTGCTATTGATTTTTACCCTGCTTGTGATTGACATGTTTTTTAAAAAAAAATTTATACAGTTTAAGTCCAGTACCGAAAGAGCCTCTTGTCACCATTTTTGGACGTTTTTTGGTGGTATCCCTAATAAATATATTTAACTGATGTTAGCTATATGCTTATCTAATGTTAGCTAAGTTGAACATTCATCTTTAAATTTTGTTTCATAATAAAAAAAAAACTCAAAACGTTACGTTGACAGAAAGCAAAGAATTGAGCCCCAAGTTGAGAGCATGTGAGATTGGGGTGAAGGGGCGGGGCTTCCAGGTGGTGTCAGGTGTCGCCTCACACATGACTCCAGATTCACAGTGTGTTGGTGGTGACTTCATACTTAATTAGGAGCCAAGCACCAAAGGTGTGTTTGCACCTATTGTATCTGTTAGTTTTCTTCTTCTTCTTCTGCTTCTTCTTCCCCAATGGGAGTCTATGGCAGCCCAATGAACCGTAAGTAGGAAAATGATGAATTTTGGCAAACTCATACATATGACCATGAATAGTATCTGTACCAATTATGGGCCCTCTACGAACAACTCTATAGCGCCACCACTAGTTCAAATATTCTTATAATTGTTGAACACTGTCCTAGAGAAAATAAATTTCATTCATCAGATTACTCTCCTCTATCTAATCCTGAAAATGTGCATAGTTTGTTATCCAGATGTCTACTTTAGCAAACTCTTCCAGTTTTGAAAGGTGTGTATTTTTGGATTGTGTGTGGTGGTTGCAGGTGTGCTCCTCTGGTCAGGTGATCCAGGTGAAGGTGCTCGGGATTCTGGCCCTGATTGATGAAGGAGAGACAGACTGGAAAGTTATCGCCATCAACGCTGACGACCCTGACGCTAATAAACTTCACAGTCAGTTAAAACACAGCCGGTGTAATAATCTCACAGGGTGACACAGGGTGTGATTATTTCAGTCACTGCCTTATTTCAGGTATCGAGGACGTCCGTGTGAACAGACCCGGTCATCTGGAGGCGACGGTGGATTGGTTCAGGAGATATAAAATACCTGACGGGAAGCCCGAGAACCAGTTCGCCTTTAATGCACAATTCAAGGACAAGGTACATTAACATTACTGATATAACACATTTCTTTTATACCACAGCGATTTACC
Organism: Ameiurus melas; assembly: GCA_012411365.1. Taxonomy (NCBI): domain Eukaryota; kingdom Metazoa; phylum Chordata; class Actinopteri; order Siluriformes; family Ictaluridae; genus Ameiurus; species Ameiurus melas. The sequence continues at coordinate 38,415,567 of CM022755.1, forward strand.
AACTATTACAATTATATCTAATAACCAACGACACGTAATGGCTTTTATCCATTTGCAGTTACATTTAATGTCACTTACGTTATAGCAGCTATAAACACACGTTCCCTCACCAGCCCACTCTCTCTATTCTCTCTCTAGTCTCCCTATTCTCTCTCTCTATTCTCTCCCTATTCTCTCTCTCTCCTCTCTCTATTCTCTCTCTCCTCTCTCTATTCTCTCCTCTCTCTCTCTATTCTCTCTCTATTCTCTCTCTCTCCTCTCTCTTTTCTATCTCTCTCCTCTCGCTCTATTCTCTCTCTATTCTCTCTCTCTCCTCTCCCTATTCTCTCTCTCTCCTCTCTCTATTCTCTCTCTCCTCTCTCTATTTTCTCCTCTCTCTCTCTATTCTCTCTCTCTCCTCTCTCTTTTCTATCTCTCTCCTCTCGCTCTATTCTCTCTCTATTCTCTCTCTCTCCTCTCTCTATTCTCTCTCTCTCCTCTCTCTCTATTCTCTCTCTATTGTCTCTCTCTCTTCTCTCTCTCTCCTCTCTCTCTATTCTTTCTCTCCTCTCTCTCTTCTCTCTCTCCTCTCTCTCTATTCTCTCTCTATTGTCTCTCTCTCTATTCTCTCTCTCTCCTCTCTCTATTCTCTCTCTATTTTCTCTCTATTCTCTCTCTATTCTCTCTTTATTCTCTCTCTTTATTCTCTCTCTCTATTCTCTCGCTCTATTCTCTCTTTATTCTCTCTATATTCTCTCTATTCTCTCTTTATTTTCTCTCTATTCTCTCTCTTTTCTCTCTTTATTCTCTCTCTATTCTCTCTCTTTATTCTCTCTCTCTGTTCTCTCTCTATTCTCTCTGTTCTCTCTCTCTATTCTCTCTTTATTCTCTCTCTTTATTCTCTCTCTATTCTCTCTCTTTATTCTCTCTCTTTTTCTCTCTCTATTCTCTCTATTCTCTCTCTTTATTTTCTCTCTATTCTCTCTCTTTTCTCTCTTTATTCTCTCTCTCTATTCTCTCTCTTTATTCTCTCTCTCTGTTCTCTCTCTCTATTCTCTCTATTCTCTCTCTCTATTCTCTCTCCTCTCTCTATTCTCTCTCTCTCCTCTCTCTCTATTCTCTCTCTCTCTATTTTCTCTCTATTCTCTCTCTATTCTCTTTATTCTCTCTCTCTATTCTCTCTCTATTCTCTTTATTCTCTCTCTTTATTTTCTCTCTATTCTCTCTCTTTTCTCTCTTTATTCTCTCTCTATTCTCTCTCTCTATTCTCTCTATTCTCTCTCTCTATTCTCTCTCTCTTCTCTCTCTATTCTCTCTCTTTATTCTCTCTCTCTATTCTCTTTATTCTCTCTCTCTATTCTCTCTTTATTCTCTCTCTATTCTCTCTTTATTCTCTCTCTCTATTCTCTCTTTATTCTCTCTCTTTATTCTCTCTCTTTATTCTCTCTCTTTATTCTCTCTCTTTATTCTCTCTTTATTCTCTCTCTTTATTCTCTCTCTTTATTCTCTCTCTTTATTCTCTCTCTTTATTCTCTCTTTTATTCTCTTTATTCTCTCTCTTTATTCTCTCTCTATTCTCTCTTTATTCACTCTCTCTATTCTCTCTTTATTCACTCTCTCTATTCTCTCGCAGCTTGCTGTCTTTTGAGTGAACTCTGCTGTCCTCTTAAAATTGAAAAAAAGATGTAAATGTACACTCTCTCTATCATACAGTGTAAACAGTATTGTTTGTTCTGTCTATATGATATTGATTATACGGTATAAAAGATAGAGAGTAAATTTACATCATTTTTAAACTTTAAGAGTTTTCTTATGGAATCTTAGTTTGATAAATATCCATTTTGAAAATGTTAATAGTTTTTTTCCGCATTTCATGTGTATGTTGCTCTACAACTGTTCACTTCTGACTTATTCATTATGAGCATGTTAAAACACCTCTATCAAGCTTCTTATTTAAATATCGCTTTGCTTGTATTTTCCTCATTTGTAAGTCGCTTTGGATAAAAGCGTCTGCTAAGTGAATAAATGTAAATATATATATATTTTTTTTTAACTAAAGTAGAGTATTATTTTTTTAAATGTGTTTTAAGGTATACTTTAGCAAGAAGATTTCAAAAGATTTCAAATGAAACCTCATCAGTGTCTAACTAAGTCAAGTATTGGTACATGTTGTTATTGTCACTTTTTTTATTGCTTCATTTGAGAGAGACTTGACATGGTTTTTGGTTCGCGCGCTTCGGGGTTAGCGGGAGCTTTAGAATGAATGGGGCACAGGTGTTCTTGTTTGAGATTGATTATGTTCGTTATTTAAGTACCTTAGTTACTGAGCACCTTGCTCTTGATTGTGTTTGAAGGTGGTTGTGTGTGTAGACGTTGGTAGTTATGTTGACACGTTCTAGCGGTTCTGCTGTGTTCTGTTCAAGCTCCATGCTGCGGTTCCTGTGTTTATGAGAAGACCGCATTGTATCGGAATATATTAATAAAGACTGTGACCCGCGCCTGCATCCGACTCTCGTCTTCGTAACGTCACCGTTATGCACCATGTGCAAAGTAATCTTATCAGATAAAACTTATTTAAACATGTGTTCAGGATTAAAAGTATAAATAAATGTAATTCAGTGCTGTATTCAGTATCGAGTGTATAGTAATTGAAATCTGCATATATGACAGTAAATGTTCATAAAGTCAATAAATGTAGGTGGTTAATGATTACCTGTGTGTGTTACAGGACTTTGCTGTGGAGGTGATTAAATCCACACACAGCTGTTGGAAAGCTCTGGTGCACAAACAGACGACATGTGGAGAGATCGTGTGGTGAGCGTCGTCATGGCAACACCGATGAATCGATTACGAGATAAAAAAAAAAAAAAGATCCTTTATTGTTGTGTGAATGTTTACTTTGTGTTGAATTGTTTACTCAGTCAGAACTGGTCGGTGTGCGAGAGCCCGTTTCAGTGCAGCGACGCCGACGCGGCCGCGGTGCTCAGAGCTGTGAGTAGTTCCACCTGTTCAGATAGAGCTTACGGCGAGTGTGTGCTGCTGATTGGTCGGCTGCTGGAACTCTCGTTATGACATCATAAGGTGTCAGTCTGAATGTAAATGTCTCCAACATTCCATCAGGGTTAGAGCGTTTCACACTTGAATCTGAAACCGTTTGAACTGAATGAAGATGATATTTAATGTTGGGACGAGGAGTATAAGTGTTATAACACACACACACACACACACTGCTCTCTGCACTCTGTTTACTTATTCTCAAACTCTGAATTAGTGTAGAGAAATAGACATTATGTTAGGAAATACATAACAACAGATGAACATGAACATATGTATCAATACAGTTGTACTCATAAATTTACACACCCCTGGCAGAATCTGCAAATAGTTAATCATTTAAAAGAGAGAGAGAGAGATCGTTAAAACTGCGTTTAGCTGTGTCTCTAGTTCTGTCCAGAATAAACTGTTTCACATAGCGGATATTTACAGAAAGTCCACAAGACACAATAATAACAACTGCATTTACACAAATGAACCAGTTCAAAAGTTTACACACCCTTGGTTCTTAATCCCGTTAAGATCTAATCTGGTTACCTGGATGATCAGCGACTGTGTTTATGTTTGGTGACAGTTGTGCATGAGTCCCTTGTTTGTCCTGAGCAGTTAAACTGCCTACTGTTCTTCAGAAAAAATCCTCCGCATCCTGCACATTCTTTACTTTTGAAGCATCTTCTGCATCTTCGAGCTCTCTCCAGCAGCGGCTTTATGATGCCGAGATCCATCTTTTCACACTGAGGATGACTGAGGGACTCGTACACGACTGTTACACAAGGTGCAGACATTCACTGAGACTCCAGAAGGCAGCACCATACATTAAGAGCCTGGGGGGTGTAAACTTTTGAACAGGATGATCAGTGTAAATGATTATTATTTAGTTTAAAGATCTTATTTTTGATCCGTTTAGTACTGCTACATAAAAGGTAAATAACAGTGTGAGGGATTGTGGTGTTGTGATTGCAGGCTGCGGAGTATGGAGAGGCTTTACCACTTCCTCCAGAAGGTAAAACATATAGTTATTTGTTTATTTATTTTCTTGTAATGAATTCAGTTAGGTAATTATTTTATTTATTTATTTATTTATTTATTTATTTATTTATTTATTGTTCCTTTTCTTCCATAAACTATGTAAATAATTGTGAATGTTTCTCTCACAGTGGAAAAATGGCATTTCCTGTCCAAGTGACCCTGAAAGGTTCGGGCTCCGTCCCAAATCTCACCCAAAACACTGACACCAGTATTTATTTGTAGAAATTTTGAAATATGTTGCTATTTCCCAATGGACGGAGATCAGCTTCTTTTCATTTGTGATTTAGTATTTCATCACCTACGTTATAAATATAGATTAGCAAACTGAATTTTGTGCCAAAACCAATTTGGTTTATATCTAAAAAAGATAGATTTGGGAATTTTTTTTTATTTGGTTTATAAATATCATGAAAAAAGACATTTACTGACTTCAAAGCAAGGAATCGCAATCATCAACATGAGCACTTGAGTTGAAATGAATCTTTAAATTGAGATTTTTTTTTTAAAGACGCGTCATATTAAAAGAATATTTCTTTTTCAGAAGCAACACGTATGAAATGGGTGTAACGTTTTATTTTTGCTAAATAAATACACTATAAATGTACTATTTAGTATTGATTCATTTATTTTTATTTTTAAACATTTTTGTAGAAGGGAAAAGTGGACAAATAATAAAGGGTGAACGTGAAATTCCTCTTTAAAGGCAACCCGCGCTTGTGGCTGCTGGTGGAATGATTACATTAGATGAAAAAAAAAACCAGACAGTAGAATATTTTAAATGCAGGAAATAAATATAAATTTTATTAAAAACACCCACATCTCGGCAACATCAGGAATGATATAATAAACAGCTTTCAAATAAACTGCATTCAGTACTTCAGTACATTACAATACTTACAGTATTCATATCCATCCTTAATTTTGAAGCATACCAAACTTTTAGGAAACAAAGAAACAGGACAGAGACAGAAATCTTAAAAAAAATGAAAAAATAATTAACCCATTTAGTGTCTACTTTAAAAAAAAAAAACCAACAAAAAAACCCCAACACATGCTAGCGTAGCGCACTCCGCAAACCAGAAAGTGTGAAAGTCCTTCAAGTAAAGTCGCAAAACAAGCATGTCTTCAAGTATGGCTATGCTTTTCACCCGCTAATCAATCACCTAATTAACATTTTATGGTTTCATTCTTCTCTCCTATCATCCTGCTAATCAGGCTGGATTCTGTACACTGAGAAATCTAACATTTATTTACAAAACTATTCGTTCATCTACAGAAGAATCAGGTGCTGCAGATCTCTCCATCAGAGTCAGAGACGGTTCTTCTGTTAGTCCGTCTGCGAAAACAGGTTAAAGGCTCTATGCAGAACCCTGCAGTGAATAGTGTGTTGTGTGAAATATCCAACACACCGTATCGTTGCCATGGATACTATCTCTACATCTCATCCGCTCAGGAGTAGGGACCCTGCCCTGCATAGGGAGTGTTGTATTGTTTATTATCTGTGAAAGCTTCGGTCTTCTGCGTGACGTTTAACCCTTTCAGCCATGTTTACGTTTCTTAAACCAGGAGTTTTATCACACGTGGGTTTGGTGCTTCTGCTCGTGTCTGATTTGTATTGCAGATAAAATGCCAAATAACAGAATGGGGATTAAAATACCAATGAAAGGGTCATTGTATACGTAGAGCAGGAGGAATGACAAACAAACACGGCGTTATGATGGTGATGAAACGTCCCCACACACCGGGGTCCAAAAGTCTGAGAGCGCTACTGATAAAGCTTCCTGTTTTCATTCTTTTCTAACAAAAGTTTTCATTATAAACGATCATCTCGGCAACGACCTGAGTGAAAGTAGAATTTGTAAAGTAGAGTTTCTTAGTATTCCCAATGTCCCATTTTGTTTTTGTTTTTTTTTGCACTCGATCTGCACGGACGCTGCTAAACGTTTGCATGAATCCTTATGATCAATTTTACATCAAATCCATCTGAGTGTCGTCTGATCACAAGCTTCAGTAGCAGAGATTAGACATGAGGAAAATCTGACCTATTGTACTTAGCATGGTCAACATCACACACTTTCTTACGTTTAAATAAGGAATATAAAATATTCAAGATATTCAACATTTACTTTCTTTGTTTTGAAACAATCAAGAAATTTAGTTTTATTTCTAGTTTTACATGGAAAAAAATAAAAAGCATCAAGCATCTCGACGGACTGAACCAAGTGCTTGAAAAAGTGCTTCAGGGGAGCTGATAAAGATTTAAAATAGCTGTAGTTCGGAGATACTCGTCTGTCAGATCATGAACTAGTGCTGCTTCTGTATCAGATCCATCGTCTTGTGTCTTCATGTAAATGAATTAGCTCATGGCAGCTTGTGACACACGGAGCGCCTTTTTTTAAAAAATAAGGAGAATAAAAGTTAAAAAAAAAAAAAAAAAAGAAATAAGGTTTTGGAAAAAAAAAAAGGAAAAATAGGGTTAAACCAGCTTACTGCGACAGGTTAATTCAACCATTTTCTGGGGTAAAAAAAAAAAAGTATCTGGGTTTAAAATAAACAGTAATTCAAAAAGCATTTGTGCTTTTTGCGTTGAAGACATCGTGTATATACAACTTGCTTCATTTCATTACAGTAACCTCGGTTTGTTTGTTTGTTTGTTTGTTTGTTTGTTTGTTTGTTTTCATTTAAAATCAGAATCATCTGAAAAATAATTGAAGTGCTTTCCAAAAAATGATTCTTGCCCTGGTCACATTTAACTTTGAGAGAGGGAGATAAAATGCATTAAAATACATGTTTAGTGGTTATAAATAAATGTATACGCTCTTTACGTATATACACGTGCACCGAGGATGTGCGTCTGAATTTGTTAATTGTGAATTTCAGGGGAAGAAACGTAATTAACAGAGCCATACTTTCCCTTTAGTCAACTCAGTGCATATTATTGTACTTCTACAAACTATTGACTAAAACATAAGTACAAAAAAATGCTAAATCAGTATTTATTTATTTATTTTACAAAGTTAGGTTTTTCGTGTGTGTTTGAGCTATATACACGGGATTAAGGATGAATTAACCCCTGAACGAGAGGAGACGACACAGTCGATGTGTGAAATTAGCTGAAATATCCCTGATTTTCTTTTCTTTCTTTTTTTTTTTATATAGAAATTTGAAGCTTGAAGTTCAAGTAACGCTTTTGAGTAGATCAAGTGTGATGAAAGCAAGTGAGAAAAGCGCTGCGCTGATCTAAATGTCTGTGAAATCTGCCGTTTCGATTACAGAAGGAAAAACTGGGAAAAAGAAAACGAAGACACCTTGGTATAGTGATCCTATTGCCAAAAATGTTTTGAGGTATATGACAAATAGGTTCTGTACATCATTCATAAACCTTCTCACCACCCATAGAGATTCTCACATTATACATTTATAGCAGGTCTATAAGTAGCACCATTTTACAAATAACCCACAAGAAATTTAACTCTCTTTTACAGTACTAAAATCTAAAATCATTTTAGAGAAAAAAGAGAGGAATTAATTTACTGTACAAATCTCACCTTTCGTTTGATACATCTAGATTACAGTTATTAAAGGATCTCCTGTACAGCAAGCCAGCTGCCTTAGAAACTGAAAATGACCAAAAGGTGGCGCTAACCCTGTTAAATAAGGACATGATGAAACTGTAAAAAGACAAAAACCCAAACCCGATGCATATGTTTCTAAAACTCACAGCGGACCTCTGCGTCGCAGGATTCTTTCGCTTGTTCCTGTGCTTTTAAAAAAAAAATCACGGTAACAAAAATTCATCTTGAAAATGGCTCAATATACAGTAAATATAAAACACATATAGTGGGCTGTGAAACCTTAAAAGCACCAGGTGAATATATGCTCTTCTAAAATGTAAAAATTAATAATAATCATCATCATAATATTAATAATAATTTTGCATGAATTTCTTGATTTCTAAAATTGAATGAAATCCTGAAAATAAAGACCAGAGAGTGAACCTATCACACCCTCATAATTAAAAGTGCTTTTTAAAAAAACACTAACTAAAAAAGTTCCTGTAATTGCTACCAATCATGAAAGTAATTGCTTAGTACTTTAGAGGTAACATGCTAACAAAGTTTTTTTTTTTTAAACCAAAAAAAGTGTATATTCAAAACGCTCTTCACTTAGCACCGTGAACGTGATTAACCACCAATCAGTGTTTTACACCAGGATTTTACCTTTAGGTTGTGAAAACTGTAAAATTAAAGCCATTAAAGATATTTCCAGTAATGGACATCCAGATGTTCTGAAGCACCAAAGAAGAAGAACAGTGCGAGTAACAATGCAATAAATAAATATTTGTTTTTCATGAGGGTCAACCAGTAAAGCTTAACCTTTTTACCTCTTGTCGATCTATTGTACATTTTGCATTTTCCCCTAGTGTGGAGTCTTCGCTTGCCTCACAGCAGCTTCTGTAGGTCTCTAGGTTAATACAGCCAGTGGCACTGAGGTCTGAAAAGCAATATTTTAGCACCATTTCACGATTCCGACACTTTGTTCCCCTGTCTGAGGATGATGTAAACCTAAGCAGATCCCTATAGGAAGTGGCTGTAAGGCCCAGTGACCTTAGTAAAGGCATAGGGAGCTGAGCTGACATAAGTGTTGGTGGTGAAGGACAATGACCTTTCAGCAAGCATCTGGACAAAACGCTTGTATGGTGGCTCTGAAGGTTCAGAAGGTTCTGTATGTTCCTTCTTGACCCTCTTGCCACCACTCTTGCTGGGTGTCCCATCTGTGCCGTGCTTCTCGGCATCCTCCTCCTTTTCCCGTGCTTTTTCTGCCATCTTGGCCTCCCATAACGCTAACCCATGCTTCGCCTCATTCAGGTTCTTGTGCTGGTAGAAAACCAGCGAGATTCGAGTAGGGTGGGTGCGATCGGGCTTTTTGAGTGGCGTGGTTGCATGCAACTCGCGCTTTGCACACTCGATGAGAATTGAGCCATGGCTGGGTGCAACTGCTACACCACCAATCTCTGGATCCAGAAAGTTGTGCTCATTGTCTGACCACACATCATCCTCTTGAGGTACAGGCATTGCAATTCCTGGCTCTTGCTTGACCATAGAGGGTGGGATGTTTCCATTGGGCAAACTCATACCTGGATGTTGGCTGGGGTTCATGACTTCCCTGCCTACAGAAGGAAGCACCTGAGAGAAACCATTTGCCCCAGGGAGGCTCACCTCTGGCTTTTGCATACTTAGGGGGTCCATATTTTGGGGGAACAAATGGTGATTTTGGGCCAGGTAGGGATTATTGTATCTACCAAACTGACTACATTTATTTGCAGCTGCATAGTCCAGGCTTGGGTGAGCTAAAGGAGGTCTGGAGATAGCATCCAGAAACTGGGCACTGGGTCCCGCATTTGAGCTATATCCTGGATAGTGTCCCATGGGGTGCATGCTTGGTCTCATGTTACAGTTGCCATATCCATTGACGGGTAGGCCCGGCTCACCATAGCGTGGAGGGTAATTCATGCTATAGTGTTGCTGAGGGTTGAATTGTTGATCTGGGTACGGAGATGGTCTTTGTTGTCTGTACATGTCCAGATGCTTTGGATTGGAATAGTAAGGGTGGTAATTGTCCATGGGAATGCCCCCATTACATTGGTAACCCGAATAGAGGGTGTTGGGAGTTAATACCCCAGGGTAAGGGCTTGGTGAATTTGACCCATTCATGTAGGAATTGGGGACTGGTAAAGGGGAATGATAAGGGCTGGCTGAGCTGGGAGACTGAGGAAAAATACTAGGGGGTTTAGCAGGGCTAGGGAAGGATCCTGGGTACCTTGGGTAGTTAGCAGAGGATGTTGGATTGGATAAAGGCAGAGGAGTGCTGGGCTTTGAATGCTGATTCAGCTGTTGAGGCTGGATTTGGGCAGCTAGGGGGTTCTGACCAGGCACAAGGGATGCACCCATGTGATTCAGATGTGCACCTGTAGTAAACACAAAAGTTTTTTATAAAACTATTTACCTCTCTATCATGCAGACCACAAATTTGCAATGTACAGACATGCTAAAATTTACTGTGCATAATCTCAAACTATAAATACATCTATCTAAGCAACAATAAAAATAAGTAGACCCTTGATTGTACCTGCTGCAGGTGTGTTCTGGCCCACATTGTCACAAGAGCTTTGTTTGTGTTGCTTTGCTTGTTGGCTGCTGTCTGCCTTGGAGTTGGGTGTGCTGAGGTGAGCGGATTTGTTAGCCCCACCTTTCTTGCCTTCTAGTTTCCTCTGACGGCAGGACTTGGCTGGCTCTGCTAGCATACGGACCTGCCGCCGGAACGTGCTTAGCACCTGGATGGCTCCAGTCTTTGTTTTTTCCAGCTGGGCCTCAGCACTACCAAACTCATCAGTGGATGAAGGCTTGTACAACGGTAGCACATGCAGTTGCTCATCATCAGGGATCTTTCCGATCTCACGATTGTCCTCTCGTGTTAGTGTGCAGACCTAATATGGCAAGAAAGAGAGCACTGAGACTGTACATTCAGGATATGAAGTTCAGTGAGATTCATTCTCTAAAACTGATACAATGTTCAGTTTAATCCAAAATAATCAGAAGACAGGTACTCCTCCTGAACTGAACTCACTAATCACAGTATTCGGTTTAACTCATTATTAGCACATCCCAACCATTCATTTGTTGCATTCCTCATTTAGAATAAAATGTACAATTAATCATATATGCGTTAGATATTTCTCAGAATCCACTCAACTTACCACAGTACTACCTCCCGCCATGTTGTGGAGATCTCTGTGGGAATGGGCACAGAAGTCTAGACATGCTGTGACTCCCGAAAATGGACGGCCTTCTTTGAGGCCCAGGCGGCAGTCTGGAGCTCTGTGTTCATGGTCCACCTGGGGAAAATAAAATAAATAAATAAACAAAGATGATGACCTTCTAATCATTGTCTTAAGGCTTTGTTTGAGAAATTATTTACCAGCATTGCCATCTTAGTACCATTATACGATGTCCAAAACAAATATATTTTATAATCCCCAAATCACAGAACCAGGCGGTCAATAGATGACAACCCTGATGTGAGTTACACTTGAGGATGATTCTCAACTAGCATAGTACCAGTGTTGGTGTCAACATCTAATCTGAATCCATTGTAATTATGTCAATCAGGAAAAAATGGACTGTGGTTATTGGTTCTGTTCCTACTGAATAAATCTACTGGCATGGAACGTTATGTCCAGTAGCACCAGGGCTTGAGGGGCACTTCACCAACCCTGTTGTTTACATTTCAGCATTACATTTGATGCAATAATGATTAGATATTGGTGAAAAGTGCTAAGAGATTCCTCAAACAGTGAGTTGTGACCCACGGCACTATAGTGCCATGTTGATATTAATAGTTGGTCAGTTGAGATGTGTACCTGGTTGCTATAAGCCTCAGGTGCCATTTTCTTATACACTGGAGCTATCAAAGTAGCAAGGGCCTGAAAATTCTTCTCCAGCATCTCTTCCTGTGAAAGAATGAAAAAATGACTCCTGTTAATCCCACAAATACATAACGTATTAGCCTGTGATTATCTGGAGCTGATTTGCCGGAAATATTTGTCATACCTCTTTGGGATCATCACCAAGCAGTTTGAATTTCCTTGGGATTTTACTCCTGGCAAACTTGCAGCCATTGTAATACATACTCCAGGAGCAACCAAAGGAGAAGGAAGCCCCACAGGCATCAGGGTTTCGACCCTGACATGCACATGTCCTCCTGATGAAGATGATATAGAGTACAATAGCATGCTTCAGCATTAGAGGGCAGTGATAATTAAAACAAGGACGCAGTCTGAGTAAATGAATAGATTAATATAATAAATAATCTATAGATTACTGCACTATATATTAAATGATAAATTGGTGCCCCTATTAGATATAAATACTACAGAGGAAGTCCTTTGTTACAATGACAGAACCTGTAGATGAGCTATGAGTTCTACAAAGTACTTGGCATTAATCATTAGATAAGAACACTCGGGTGGAGAAAAAAGAACAATTATTTTCATTAGATAAGAACGCAGTAATCTAATGCAGTAATCTAATGCAGTAATCACCAATGCTCCTCCTGGAGAGCTACATTCCTGCAGAGCTTCCGGATTAACCTGATTTAAAAGGTGTCTTTAGAAGTCCTTGATCGAGTGGATGAGGTTCATTAAACTAGATCTCCAGGAGGCGGATCAGAGTGACTACTAGTCAAATGTTTTATGGTAAAAGTTTTAAACTGTCCTTACTCTTCATTGAGTGCACATCTACGATTAGTCAGGGCACCATGCTTCGTCAGTGTCTCACTAAGTTCCATGTAGAGACGATCAGCCAGGCTCGTTGGTATTCCCTCCCATATCACGATTACTACCACAATGCACGATGTTTCGCAAGTGTGACCAGCCCGCTCTCGTACCACCACCAGGAGCTTCTCATCCACATTGGCTCGACGTATTACCTTCATGCCATGAATATATATGAATAGCTTATTGAAGTGTTCTAGTTCTATAGGAATGATGTAGTGGTAATCCAGTTTGCATACAAGGAACCATTAAACAACTTACCCATTTAGCAATGGGGCAACCCTGTGTGCTCTTGCCCTCCTTGCCTGTATACACCACTTTCTCAATCCTAATAGCACTGCCAGTCAGGCCAGACCTTTAAAAATGTTTAAAGTAAAAAAAAAAAAAAAAAAAAGTTTTTTTTTGTTTTTATACATTTTAAAATATTCAAACAGCTAGATACCATTCCATGTTGGTGAGGAATTTGAAGAGGATGTCTCACCTCTTCTCCATCATTTCTCGGATACCCTTGATATTTGGAGCTGCTCCCACATGAGTGTAATATGGGCCTTCATCCTTTTCACTGATTTGCTCTGAGATGGACAGAAGAAAAGATGTAATAGAATGAGTATTGATAGATGATTGTTTATACTTCTCAGTCAGATGGTCAAGTGGCGTTACTGTATTGATAGGTTTATAACAATGACATATATAAAATTAGGTAAACACATGTAGATAGAAGTCTGTATATTTGTGTACTGCTTTAAACCAACTAAAAAGAAATTAAACCTTACCAACACAATGACATGGTGCAATCTCATATTGAGCCTTAAGCGGTGTATCCAGCAGGTTTTTGATCGGCGTATCCAGCAATTTCATGGGTGAATCCAGAAAACACTGCAGCCCTGGCTCTTTTTTGGGAGTAGAAGCAGGAGGTTTACACTGGTCCTCACTACGTCCTTCAATATTGGTAGAAATCACTGCCACACCTCCAGCCATCTCCACCTTCACTTTATTGGGGGACTTGATGGCTAGAGACCTCCTCTCAAACACAGGGGAAGGCTGGAACTGTTGTAACTGCTGCTCCATGGTGGCCAGGATGCTCTTATGCTGGCTATGCGTGCAGGTTGAAGATGTCTGTTCCTGTTTTACTGTTGCTAGCATGCTTCCAGTCAGGTCTTGATCCTGATGCTGATGCATTTGACGGGGTGGCATTGGGATTTGTGCCTCAAATCTTAGGTCATTCTCATGTTTAACAAGCTGCAGGTCAGGTCTGATCTTGTCTGGGCTCTGGGGGCAGAATGGCCTTTCCTTCTTTTGTAGGAGATGCATTCGCAGGGCTGCATGCCTCTGGAAGTCCCCTTGTGAACCCGGGCTTGAAAGGGGTCCTCTCTGGAATTGGAAACAGGAGTCCCGTAATTCAGCTTTGGGAAACATCTGGGCTGGCAGCTGTCTACCGTGGGTACCATCTGGTAGCTGAAGTTGCATTTGTTCATATTGTGAGTGCTGAAAGTCCACATTTCTGGGCAGCATGTGTTTGACAAGCTGCAGGGAATGTTGGGCACTTATAGATGGAGTGTACTGTCTCTGTGGCTGCTTTTGCATCTCTGCTCCACCTCCAAAGCAAAACACAGATGACATGTCATTAGGTGAAGGCTGCGAGTTGGACCGAGGCTGATCAGGAAAAGGGAGGGTCAGTTGCGTAGATGGATTGGTTCCATTCTGCACTTTACCTGTCGTTTTAGGTTGCCTATATGTTGGAGATGATATTTCTGCCTGTGTGTAGGCTTCCATTGTGTGTCTGTTTGGGAATTGGGAATTCACCTGACCCTGAGAGGGGTTCTGTAACTGTGGTGCCATTTTGGGACCCTGTGCATCATGATGCATGATGGTGCTGGCTTGTTGCTTGTGGGCTTCATATTGCTGGTGGAGCTGTGAAAGTCCCCGCTGCACAAAGTCAGGAGGTAGTACCTGCCCTAGGTTTTGATCATTTTTGCATAATTGCTCTTGTTGCACTGGGGGAAAAAACTGCTCATTTGCATGCTGTTGGGGCTGGACATTGTTGAGCTGCATGTTGGGCTTGGTGTGAATATCAGAGGGTGCTTTAGGTGTTCGAGGATGGCACTCTGGGGCAGCATTAGCCTGTGCAGGAAGCTTATAGCCATTTTGCATGTGACTCTCCTGCTGTTGGGGGAAGCCTGGTTGCATCTGAAAGCTATGTGAGGTGTCAGGATTAACAAGATCACCCTGGCTCTGTCTGGCTGTGTTCTCATTTGGAGGGAAACCCTTCCAAATATGTGCCTGGTTGGCATGGTGTTGTGACGTTGGAGTTGGAGTACAGTTCAAATTGATCCAACCCATCTGAGTGTCAGAAGCCACATTACCTCCCTGGTCTGGGAGAGGAGGTTTGTGTTCCAGCTCATTACATTTATTTTTTGGAGCTGCCTGAATCTCCACAGGAGGAGGAGCAGAGACTCTATTGCCCTGGGGGCTACTATCAGCTGGGCAGGAAACCTCCGACTGGTGCTGTTGCATCCCATATTGTAAGTGCTGTTGGCCTGTAAGAGTGCTGGGCTCCTGATTAGTGACTGAGTTCTTGAATGAAACGAAAGTGCCAGCAACTTCAGCCTGCACTGGCATCGGGTAAGACTCCTGACTGAAATCCTGCCTCGACTTGGAGAACATGCTTAAACTGACTGGGCTACTGGCAAAACACTCCCTGCCATTTTGAGCTTGTGAACCTTCACCGATGCTCACTGTTGAGGCAATTCCTGGCCCTTTTCCCAAATCACTTTGCGGTTGATTTTCCAAAGCTGGGAGGTCAGCGAGAGGGTAAGACTGATGCTGCTGCTCTGCACCAAAATTTCCAGAGTACCCATTCACTATAAACTCTGCGTCAAAGCCATTGCTGCCATGCACTTCTGATGGTGTCCTGGCAAGTCGCTCAGAAGCAGGCATCTGAGCCAAAGTAGGAAAACCTGAGGTAACTGAAGGTGACGAGATGGCCTGGTCATGTAGATTGCTGGTGTCTTGTGTTGTGGACACATGGTTTGGGTAATACCGAGACTGAGTTTTCTCTAAGAGGTCACAAGCAGGACCTTCCACTGTAGATGGAGTTACTGTAGCACCATTGGACATTGGCATTTGCTTGTTCCTCGATAATGAGAAGATGTCCCCATTGGGATAATTACAGTTTCCTGTGTCTGGTACAGGCTTGCTCAACTCAGGGATTATGTCTAAACATCCTTCTGT
>CM022755.1:38436191-38438691 GCA_012411365.1 Ameiurus melas
GTTGTGTGTGTGCAGTGTTGTGTGTGTGTGGTGTTGTGTGTGTGCGGTGTTGTGTGTGTGCGGTGTTGTGTGTGTGCAGTGTTGTGTGCGGTGTTGTGTGTGTGTGGTGTTGTGTGTGTGCAGTGTTGTGTGTGTGCAGTGTTGTGTGTGTGTGGTGTTGTGTGCGGTGTTGTGTGTGTGCAGTGTTGTGTGCGGTGTTGTGTGTGCGGTGTTGTGTGTGTGTGTGGTGTTGTGTGCGGTGTTGTGTGTGTGCAGTGTTGTGTGTGTGTGGTGTTGTGTGTGCGGTGTTGTGTGTGTGCAGTGTTGTGTGCGGTGTTGTGTGTGTGCGGTGTTGTGTGTGTGGTGTTGTGTGTGTGGTGTTGTGTGTGTGCGGTGTTGTGTGTGTGCGGTGTTGTGTGTGTGGTGTTGTGTGTGTGCGGTGTTGTGTGTGTGCAGTGTTGTGTGTGTGTGTGGTGTTGTGTGCGTGTTGTGTGTGTGTGTGCAGTGTTGTGTGTGTGGTGTTGTGTGTGTGTGGTGTTGTGTGTGTGCAGTGTTGTGTGTGGTGTTGTGTGTGTGCGGTGTTGTGTGTGTGCAGTGTTGTGTGCGGTGTTGTGTGTGTGGTGTTGTGTATGTACACAGTAATAATACTCTACACTATTCAGTATGTACACAGCTGTAATGCTCTGTAGGTGTTACATCAATAACGTGTGTTGTATTTTGTTAGTGAGAACTGTACTGTATAGCGATATTGCTCTATAGCTGTAGTGTCATTGTGCGATGCTGCATGATATTATCACACAGAGCTGTACAATATTACTGTAAAATATCTACACAATATAGTAATGCTCTATAGCTGCAGTATGTGTACTCTATAGTAGTGTGTAGTATTATTACAGTATCAAAGTGTGTAGTGTCACGTTTAAATTAATATTCGCAACCTATAAAGAATGTCTATAAGACTGTCCAATCCCTGAACCGAGCAGGCTCCATGAGCATTGTTTTCTCATGCCTGTGTGTGTGTGTGTGTGTGTGTGTATATACACTCCTTTGTTGGTAATGTGTGTGTGCTAACACAAATAGAAGTCATGTTTGTAGTGTCTTAGTTCCCTGGACTTTTGATATTTCTCTATTTTATCTTCAGCCTGTGTGTTTATTTATGTTATATATCTGTAATATCATATTCAGGTCAGTGTGTTTGATCTACAGTCTCCTCTGAAACTACTGGAACAGCAAGGCCAAGTCTGTTGTTTTTTGCGATACACATTTGTGTTTGAGATCAAAAGATGAATATTTGAAGGTAGATCAGAATTTCAGCTTTCATTTCCTGATATTTACATCTAGATGTGTTAAATAGTGTAGAACTTGGCACCTTTTGTTTGAACCCGCCCATTTTTCAAGTGATCAGAAATTCTGGAACATGCGACTGACAGGTGTTTCTTGTTACGCAGGTGTGTCCTGTTAGAGTAACTGTTTAAACAATGAACAGCTCTGAACATCTACTCTTGGTACATTTACTCAGGGGGAAAAGTGGAAGGTTTTAGTCTGGACAAGTCCATCACCAGACCTTCACTTGACTGATCAGCATCTCACCTCCTGAAGAGGAGACTGAAGGGAGAAACCCCCCCGAAACAAACAACTAGTGAAAGAAGCTGCAGGAAAAACCTGGAGAAGCTTCAGAGAAGAAGAAACCAGCAGTTTGGTGTCAGTGAGTCTCAGGAGTGATGCAGTTACTGCGACTAAAAGAACTGCAACCAAATATCAAATGTTATTTACTTTTATTTACTTTAAGACTTATCTTAAAAGGTGCCATGTTCTAAATTGTTTAACACGTCTAGATGTAAACCGCAGGAAATGAACGCGGACATTCTGATCTATTGTCTCATATTCAAACCCAAATGTCTTCACTCGACAGCACAAACAAAAGAACTGGCCTTGCTGTTCCAATTCTTTCAGGAAGGCTCGTATATGAAGACTAAAAAGTGCAGGATGGGCCCTGAGGCATCAGTCACTTTATTTAGTGCACTTTATTTATGAATACCTAACGGGCACAAACGCTTGCTTCAGCATTCGAGATCAAAAGCCCCGTGTCTGTGTGACGAGTGCATATGAAGGGATCCACTTCAGAGTACAGAGTGTGCACTTCATCAAGGGTACAAAGCAGCTGCAGAGACACTAACACACACCAGATTGAGACCTGGGAAATTGGTTCCAGCTGTCCCAAGCTCATGGTTTCTGTAAAGACGTGAAACGGAGAACCTGCTCAGCCATTCAGCACTCTGTCGTGTTATTTCCTGTGTATGAATCTGTATGAGTATTTATGAAAACTTCCAAATGGAAAATTCCGCTTCCTTACTCTGAAGAAGGGCTTGTGCTGGACATAGTACTGTCGCTCCACAGACAGATCTCTCACACAGACAGATCTCTCACACAGACAGATCTCTCACACAGACAGATCTCTCACACAGACAGATCTCTCACACAGACAGATCTCTCACACAGACAGATCTCTCACACAGACAGA
>CM022755.1:38451191-38456191 GCA_012411365.1 Ameiurus melas
TGTGTGTGTGTGTGTGGTGTGTGTGTGTGTGTGTGTGTGTTTGTAGGGTGTGGTAGCATAGGTTGCTGATCCAAACCTGTTTGACAGCATCCTCCCTTAAAAAAAAAAAACACAAATAAAAAAAAAAAAAAAAAAAAAAAAAAAATACACAACACACAACACACAAGTAGATATCAGATGACATGTGTTGGATTGTGGTATTTTCATGCTAATTATTTTAATAAACAGAATCTTTTTTTTTCCATGTGCTGTAATTTCACATAATAATCATGGTGAGGGTAAAAACCTGTGACATCATGCGTGCTCTGAGATGTGATTCTGTACATTACACTCACGATCAGATTCATTACAACATAACGGTGCTGCTGTGAGCTTTATCTTATCATTACAGGAGATAAGGAGGAGTGTTTGTGTGTGTGTGTGTGTGGGGGGGGTAAGAATTTACGCTAAGCTCGCCATATACTCTCACACACACACACACACACACAGTACTATGGTTGGAAATTTGGGTAATGTCAGTACGAACCTAGGAGATTTGTTTCTGGGGTTTTTACTGTTTGTTTACTCACTTTTCAAAGAAAAGATAACCATAATAATTTAGTTTATTGGTTATCTATCTGTCTGTCTGTGATGTCTGTCTGTCTGTGTCTGTCTGTCTGCCTGTCTATCTATCTATCTATCTATCTACAGTGTGCTCTACAAATATTGGCACCCTTGGTAACGAAGGATGTGAAAATTGTCTTTATTGTTTAACCTTTTTATCTTTTGTTCAAAAAACTTCACAAAAATACTCGGCTCTCCATGAATATCAAATAATTCGCAAACAACACAGGTTTATCAAAAATAAAGCTTTGTTAAATATAGGTGTGCACACCAATTATTGGCACCCTTTTAGTGAATACTTTGTGCTAGCTCCTTTGCCAAGATAACAGCTCTGAGTCTTCTCCCTATAACACCTGATGAGGTTGGAGAATACATGGTGAGGGATCTGAGACCGTTACTCCATACAGAGCCTCTCCAGATCCTTCACATTTCGGGTCCACTCTGGTGGACTCTCCTCTTCAGTTCACCCCACAGGTGTTCTATGGGGTTCAGGACAGGGGCCTCTACTACTGAAGTAGTACACAGTAAAAGTCACATTCCTACTGCTGATCTTTTTATTGGGTTCTTACTAGCAATAACGTTAGCCATAGCTCATTGAGCCTACAATGTAATCTGGCGTGTGTGATCTTAGCAGTGCATTAGCAGTAACGACGTCTCATTAGGTTGTATTGTAAAAGCACAGTTGTGGAATACACAAAGCTCAATCCACAAACAGGAAAAGCTTTTGTATTCCAACAGCTCATTAATATGCAAATGCTAAAGGGCCAGTATAATACACAGCTGGAAAAAGAGCAACAAATTCAGACAGTTTTCTCTCTCACACACACACACACACACACACACACACACACACACACACACACACACACACACACTTATTCCTTTTTAATACCTCTGTAATTAAACTTAATTATATTAGTATAAAAGCACTGTGTGTGTGTGTGGTGTGTTTGTGTGTGGGGGTGTGTGGTGTGTGTGTGAGTGTGTGTGTGTGTGTGTGTGTGTGTGTGTGTGTGTGTATGTGTGTGTGAGTGTGTGTGTGTGTGTGTGTGTGTAGTGTGTGTGAGTGTGTGTGTGTATGTGTGTGTGTGTGAGTGTGTGTGTGTGTGTGAGTGTGTGTGTGTGTGGTGTTGTGTGTGTGTGTGTGTGTGTGTGTGTGTGTGTGTGTGTGTGTGTGTGCAGAACATAGTGTATTAATAAATAGTACATGCGCAATAATATTTTTATTATACCTAACAGTTCACTAACAAATGCCCTCATTTACACAATGCATAATGCCTTACACACACTAATACTACAGTGTACAATTATAAATACACAGCATAATACACTTTCAATTACACAACATCGTAGATGGGTAAAAGACACCAATCACTTCACAGTGTGAAAATCATGCCAAAAGTGTTAGTTACAATCTAAAGTGCAGTTTCAAATGCAGATCAAAGTACACTAATAAACACACTACAGGGTGGGCTCGCCTCATACTAACAGTCCTATTCACACTAACATAAACTACATTATGCGTAATGTATACACTACATAGTGCACTATTACCCTATAAATACCCTACATAGTGCACTAATACATTATAAATACACTACATAGTGCACTAATACATTATAAATACCCTACATAGTGCACTAATACATTATAAATACCCTACATAGTGCTCTAATACACTATACATACACTACATAGTGCACTAATACATTATAAATACACTACATAGTGCACTAACACACGTAAATACACTACATAGTGCACTAATACACTATAAATACACTACATAGTGCACTAATACATTATAAATACACTACATAGTGCACTAACACACTATAAATACACTACATAGTGCACTAATACACTATAAATACACTACATAGTGCACTAATACACTATAAATACACTACATAGTGCACTAATACATTATAAATACACTACAAAGTGCACTAATACATTATAAATACACTACATAGTGCACTAACACACTATAAATACACTACATAGTGCACTAATACACTATAAATACACTACATAGTGCACTAATACACTATAAATACACTACATAGTGCACTAATACACTATAAATACACTACATAGTGCACTAATACACTATAATACACAACATAGTGCACTAATACACTATAAATACACTACATAGTGCACTAATACCCTATAAATACCCTACATAGTGCACTAATACACTATAAATACCCTACATAGTGCACTAATACATTATAAATACCCTACATGAGTGCACTAATACATTATAAATACCCTACATAGTGCTCTAATACACTATACATATACACTACATAGTGCACTAATACATTATAAATACACTACATAAGTGCACTAACACACGATAAATACACTACATAGTGCACTAATACACTATAAATACACTACATAGTGCACTAACACACTATAAATACACTACATAGTGCACTAATACACTATAAATACACTACATAGTGCACTAATACACTATAAATACACTACATAGTGCACTAATACATTATAAATACACTACATAGTGCACTAATACATTATAAATACACTACATAGTGCACTAACACACTATAAATACACTACATAGTGCACTAATACACTATAAATACACTACATAGTGCACTAATACACTATAAATACACTACATAGTGCACTAATACACTATAAATACACTACATAGTGCACTAATACATTATAAATACACTACATAGTGCACTAATACACTATAAATACACTACATAGTGCACTAATACATTATAAATACACTACATAGTGCACTAATACATTATAAATACCCTAAATAGTGCACTAATACACTATAAATACCCTACATAGTGCACTAATACACTATACATACACTACATAGTGCACTACTACATTATAAATACACTACATAGTGCACTAATACATTATAAATACACTACATAGTGCACTAATACACTATGAATACACTACATAGTGCACTAATACACTATAAATACACTACATAGTGCACTAATACACTATAAATACACTACATAGTGCACTAATACACTATAAATACACTACATAGTGCACTAATACACTATAAATACACTACATAGTGCACTAATACACTATAAATACACTACATAGTGCACTAATACACTATAATACACAACATAGTGCACTAATACACTATAAATACACTACATAGTGCACTAATACATTATAAATACACAACATAGTGCACTAATACACTATAAATACACTACATAGTGCACTAATACATTATAAATACCCTACATAGTGCACTAATACACTATAAATACCCTACATAGTGCACTAATACATTATAAATACACTACATAGTGCACTAATACACTATAATACACAACATAGTGCACTAATACACTATAAATACACTACATAGTGCACTAATACACTATAATACACAACATAGTGCACTAATACACTATAAATACACTACATAGTGCACTAATACACTATAAATACACTACATAGTGCACTAATACATTATAAATACCCTACATAGTGCACTAATACACTATAAATACACTACATAGTGCACTAATACACTATAATACACAACATAGTGCACTAATACACTATAAATACACTACATAGTGCACTAATACACTATAAATACACTACATAGTGCACTAATACATCATAAATACACTACATAGTGCATTAATATACTATAATATACTACATAGTGCACTAATACACTATAAATACACAACATAGTGCACTAATACACTAATAAATACACTACATAGTGCACTAATACACTATAAATACACTACATAGTGCACTAATACATTATAAATATCCTACATTGTGCACTAATACACTATAAATACACTACATAGTGCACTAATACACTATAAATACACTACATAGTGCACTAATACATTATAAATACCCTACATAGTGCACTAATACACTATAAATACACTACATAGTGCACTAATACATTAAATATAACATAGTGCACTAATATAAATAATACATAGTGCACTAATATACTATAAATACACTACATAGTGCACTAATACATTATAAATACCCTACATAGTGCACTAATACATTATAAATACCCTACATAGTGCACTAATACACTATAAATACACAGGTATATCTATTCTGTAAAGTTAGTTTTCCTGGTTACCATGGAAACTGGACACATAACGGTCTATAATTACACAGCATGACGCTGTAGTGGTACACAATTTGGGACAGACTGAATCCCATTTCTCGCATAGCCATGGCCTCCCTTCCAAACTGCTCTACTAATTACTAGCTCGGCACACTATTTATCAAATGCTAAGTGCTGGGTGAGTAGCTAGCTAGGGAAGTGTTCAGCCATTACCATGGCAAACGTGCTCTGCCTTCACCATATT
>CM022755.1:38466191-38491191 GCA_012411365.1 Ameiurus melas
CTATAAATACACTACATAGTGCACTAATACATTATAAATACCCTACATAGTGCACTAATACACTATAAATACACTACATAGTGCACTAATACACTATAAATACACTACATAGTGCACTAACACACGATAAATACACTACATAGTGCACTAATACACTATAAATACACTACATAGTGCATTAATACACTATAAATACACTACATAGTGCACTAATACATTATAAATACACTACATAGTGCACTAATACATTATAAATACCCTACATAGTGCACTAATACATTATAAATACCCTACATAGTGCACTAATACATTATAAATACCCTAAATAGTGCACTAATACACTATAAATACACTACATAGTGCACTAATACATTATAAATACACTACATAGTGCACTAATACATTATAAATACACTACATAGTGCACTAATACACTATAAATACACAACATAGTGCACTAATACATTATAAATACCCTACATAGTGCACTAATACACTATAATACACAACATAGTGCACTAATACACTATAAATACACTACATAGTGCACTAATACACTATAATACACAACATAGTGCACTAATACACTATAAATACACTACATAGTGCACTAATACACTATAAATACACTACATAGTGCACTAATACATCATAAATACACTACATAGTGCATTAATACACTATAAATACACTACATAGTGCACTAATACACTATAAATACACAACATAGTGCACTAATACACAATAAATACACTACATAGTGCACTAATACACTATAAATACACTACATAGTGCACTAATACATTATACATATCCTACATTGTGCACTAATACACTATAAATACACTAAATAGTGCACTAATACACTATAAATACACTACATAGTGCACTAATACATTATAAATACCCTACATAGTGCACTAATACACTATAAATACACTACATAGTGCACTAATACACTATAAATACACTACATAGTGCACTAATACATTATAAATACCCTACATAGTGCACTAATACACTATAAATACACTACATAGTGCACTAATACACTATAAATACACTACATAGTGCACTAATACACTATAAATACACTACATAGTGCACTAATACACTATAATACACAACATAGTGCACTAATACACTATAAATACACTACATAGTGCACTAATACACTATAAATACACTACATAGTGCACTAACACACGATAAATACACTACATAGTGCACTAATACACTATAAATACACTACATAGTGCACTAATACATTATAAATACACTACATAGTGCACTAATACACTATAAATACACTACATAGTGCACTAATACACTATAAATACACTACATAGTGCACTAATACACTATAATACACAACATAGTGCACTAATACACTATAAATACACTACATAATGCACTAATACATTATAAATACCCTACATAGTGCACTAATACACTATAAATACACTACATAGTGCACTAATACACTATAAATACACTACATAGTGCACTAATACACTATAATATAAATACACTACATAGTGCACTAATACACTATAAATACACTAAATAAAAATACTACACAGTGCACAAATATTTTTTTCTTTTTTCATATTTGTGTTTTGCAGTGCTGCTTAATGTATGTGTAATGAATGTGTTATTATATGTTATGTTGTTATTGCACACACAAACACACACACACAGAGAGAGAGAGAGAGAGAGAGAGAGAGAACTCTAGTTTAAACCCCTCCTGGGCTAATGGAGAAGTGGGGTAGGGTTTCATGAGTCTGCATTCGTTTACCCCTCTAGTCCCTGTGTCTTTCCCTCTCTTTGCTCTTTGTGTTTTTCCTGTCACTTTGGTATTCCAGGATTCAGGATGTACACAACAACAAAGAAACACACTAACACACACGCTCATGCTGCAGACACACAGTGTAAACATGGTTCAACATTTAATTCTGAAGATTTAACATGAGATCCTCTATATACACATGTACAGCACAAAAGATCTGTCTAAATGTGTTATAAACGTTACACAGTGTGCTAATAAATACCCTAAATAATTATGTACACAACCAGACAAACAAGTGTGTGTTTACAACTGGATTTTGTGCTTTAGCCTCTCAGGAGTGTGTTTGGTAAATAAAAGCTCGGCAGTAGTCTTTCAAAGGTCACACACTACACACACACACACACACACACACACACACACACACACACACACACACACACATTCCTAAAGCAGAGGAGTGTCCACAAAGGAAAAGAGCCAGTTCAATGTGTGTGTGTGTGTGTGTGTGTGTGTGTGTGTGTGTGTGTGCGAGGCCAAAAACAGACTGAGTCTCTGAGACACAGAGAGAGAAAGAGAGACAGAAATGTCAGCCATGTTGGTTAAAATGTTATCTGATCTCCTTCCAGCACTCGGCTTGAGACGGATGTCAGCCGTGAAGAGGAAACGTGAAGAAATATATGAAGAGGAACCGGTTCTTTCTCACCTTCTTTCCTCTCGCTCCCTCCGTGTGCCGTGAACGCGTTCTAGATCCTAACCAGGTCCTACAGGGCCGCCATCTTGCTTCCTTCTGTCCTCGATGAAAGAGACGGTCCTCCGCATCAATATTCATGGGCCGCTCTGACGTCCGCTCTCATCACACACACGCGCTCAGACGCACACACACACACAGACACACACACACGCTCAGACACACACACTCACGCACGCAACCCAGAGCATGTCATCCACTCCTGTATGCGTGCACCAGCGCGTGTGCGTGTGTGTGTGTGAGAGAGTTTAAAGTGTGTGTCAGAGTGGAAGTGGGTGAAGATCAGAAGCTACAGACAGCAGAAGTATCTCTGTGTCTATCTTGGCTGAACCTCCAGCACACAAAGGGCCGAGTTTCTTCTCCCTCCTTCCCTCGTTCCCTCCTTCCCTCGCTCCCTCCCTCTTTTTTTTCAGCTGTACACAATAGTGCACACTACTTAGGCTGCATGGAAGCAGCGGAGTGGATTGTACAGCTTGGCGGAGGAGGGGGAATCCCTCAGTGCTGACCTCAGTCTGAAAACACACACACACACTCATAGTTAGACTTTGATGTGCGCACACACACACAAACACACAGTTAAATGTAGACTTAGACACACACATATAGTTAGACTGACACACACACACAAGCACACACACATAGTTAGACTTAGACACAAACACACACATACTCATACTCATAGTTAGACTTAGACCTAGACACACACACACACACTCATAGTTAGACTTAGATTTAGACACACACACACGCACACACACTCATAGTTATACTTTATTTAGACACACACACACACACACACACACACACACACTCATAGTTAGACTTAGACAACACACACACACACACACACATACTCATAATTTCACACACACACACACACACACACACACACTCATAGTTAGACTTACACACACACACACACACACACATACTCATAATTTGACTTGGATTTAGACACACACACACACACACACACACACACACACACACACACACAAATAAACACACACACACACACACACACACACACACACACACACACACTCAAAAAAAAAAAAAAAAAAAAAACTCATAGTTAGACTTACACACACACACACACACAAACACACACACACACACACACACATAAAAAAAAAAAAAAAAAAACAATTACATGTGTATAAGTTAGGACTTGGACTTAGACACACACACACACACACACACACACACACTCATAAATAGTTAGACTTAGAACTATAGCACACACACACACACACACACACACACACACACACACACACACACTCATAGTTAGATAGTTAGACTTAGACACACACACACACACAGTTAGACTTGGACTTAGTCACACACACACACACACCATCTCCCAACTGCAGGAAATAGGAGTGACTCAATAGTAGACCTCTCTCTCTCTCTTCTATGTCATGATTATTCCACTACTAAACGTGACTCCGCCCACCACTTTACCAATAGTGCACCTCAGATTTCCAACCTGTGGCCATGTCTCATTTTCTGAGACTGGTTCCAGAGGATTCTGACAAGCGAGACACGTGACCAAATAGGAAGTCGCTTTAAAAGACCCATGAGTACTTGTTTCATTTCCTCTCTTGTCCATTTCATCTTTAAAATGTTTGTGTTCTCGTACTCTTCCATTGTGTGTTTTATATTAAACCTCAGAAGACGTGTTGGAAATGAAATTAGTTATTATTATACTTAACAAAAAACATTAAACTGTGGGTTTTATATACAACCAAAAGGAAAATAATACATACGAGTTAAAGCATAAACTAGAAATACTGCCAGGAGAGAGAGAGAGAGAGAGAGAGACAGAGAGATAGCAAGTGATAGCGAGAGTGAGAGATTTCTGCTAAATTTTGAACTAATCACTGATGTTAAGCAGATACACAAGTGACCATAACACAATATAAATAAACACACACAAGTAAGTTTATTTAATTCCTCTCTACAGATCAGATGCAGAATATTTCAACAATGTTCTAAAAAACACCTAAACTAAACCTAAACCAAACCTAAACTAAACTAAACTAAATCTAAACCCAACCTAATGAAACCAACCCTAAACCAATCCTAACAAAACCAAACTAAACCTAACCTAAACTTATCCAAACTAAACCAAATCAAACCTAACCTAAACCAAACCAAACCAAACCTATCCTAAACCTAAACCAATCCTAACCAAACCTAAACCAAACCTAAACTAAACCTAAACCAGTCATAACTAAACGAAACTAAACCAAACCTAACCTAAACCTAAACTAATCCTAAGCAAACCTAAACTAAACCAAACCTAAACTAAACCAAAACTAAACTAAACCTAACCAAACCTAAACCAATCCTAACCAAACCTAACCTAACCTAACCTAACCTAACCTAACCTAACCAAACCTGACCAAACCTAAACTAAACCAAACTAAACTAAACTAAACTAAACTAAACTAAAGCTAACCAAATCTAAACCAATCCTAACCAAACCTAACCTAACCAAACCAAACCTGACCAAACCTAAACTAAACCAAACCAAACTAAACTAAACTAAACTAAACTAAACTAAACTAAAGCTAACCAAATCTAAACCAATCCTAACCAAACCTAACCTAACCAAACCAAACCTGACCAAACCTAAACTAAACCAAACCAAACTAAACTAAACTAAACTAAACTAAACTAAACTAAACTAAACTAAACTAAACTAAACTAAACTAAAGCTAACCAAATCTAAACCAATCCTAACCAAACCTAACCTAACCTAACCTAACCTAACCTAACCTAACCTAACCAAACCTGACCAAACCTAAACTAAACCAAACTAAACTAAACTAAACTAAACTAAACTAAACTAAACTAAACTAAACTAAACTAAAGCTAACCAAATCTAAACTAAACCAAACCTAAACTAAACCAAACCTAAACTAAACTAAACCTAAACTAAACCTAAACCAATCATAACCAAACCTAAAGTAAACCAAACCTAAAGTAAACCAAACTAAACTAAACCTAACCAAACCGAAACCAATCCTAACCAAACCAAACCAATCCAAACCTAAACTAAACGTAACCAAACCTAAACTAAAGCAAACTAAACCAAACCTAACCTAAACT
The DNA here is from genome assembly GCA_012411365.1 of Ameiurus melas. Lineage (NCBI taxonomy): Eukaryota > Metazoa > Chordata > Actinopteri > Siluriformes > Ictaluridae > Ameiurus > Ameiurus melas. The sequence continues at coordinate 38,471,849 of CM022755.1, forward strand.
AAACTAAACTAAACTTAACCTAAAACAATCATAACCAAACCTAAACTAAACCAAACTAAACTAAACCTAACCAAACCTAAACCAATCCTAACCAAACCAAACCTAACCTAACCTAATCTAACCAAACCTGACCAAACCTAAACTAAACCAAACTAAACTAAACTAAACTAAACTAAACTAAAGCTAACCAAATCTAAACTAAACCAAACCTAAACTAAACCAAACCTAAACTAAACTAAACCTAAACTAAACCTAAACCAATCATAACCAAACCTAAAGTAAACCAAACCTAAAGTAAACCAAACTAAACTAAACCTAACCAAACCGAAACCAATCCTAACCAAACCAAACCAATCCAAACCTAAACTAAACGTAACCAAACCTAAACTAAAGCAAACTAAACCAAACCTAACCTAACCTAAACATAAACCAATCCTAACCAAACCTAAACTAAACTAAATCTAAACCAAACCTAAACTAACCAAACCTAAACCAAACGTAACCAAACCTAAACTAAACTAAACCTAAACCAATCCTAACCAAACCTCAACTAAACTAAACTTAACCAATCCTACCCAAACTTAAACTAAACTAAACAAAATCTAAACCAAACCTAAACTAAACCAAACCTAACCTACCCTAAACCAATCCTAACCAAACCAAACCTAAACAAAACCTAAACTAAATTAACCAAACCAAAACCAAACGTAACCAAACCAAACTTCAACTAAACTAAACTAAACTAAACCTAACCTAACCTAAACCTAAACCAAACCTAAACCAAACCTAAACCAAACCTAAACCAAACCTAAACCAAATGTAACTAAACTAAACTAAACTAAACTAAACTAAACTAATAAACCTAAACCTAAACCAATCCTAACCAAACCTAAACTAAACCAAACCAAACCTAAACTAAATCTAAACCAAACCTAACGAAACCAACCCTAAACCAAACCAAACCTAAACTAAACTAAACTAATTTGTCAAAAACATTTCACCTATCACAGGGAGAGAGGCTACTACTAGAGAGGGGGCTCACCTTCATTCTGACACCGGGTGAGTCGAATCTTGGGGATCTTAAGAGGGACGTCCACCTACACAATAGAAAGTTAAAAATCTTGAACCATTTCGACTTCCAAACACAAACCAATACCACCCCATTTGTAGAAACATCCAAATGGGAACCCCCAATTGCAGCATGTAACATACATATCAGAAGACTAATTAAACACAATCACAGACCCATAGACTCAAATAGATCTTACAAAACATCTGATAATTTATCACCTACACAGAAAAGGGCAATCCATTCACTCAAAACGAATACAGACATCATATTAAAACCGGCGGATAAGGGGTCAGGGATTGTCATTTTGGATAAAGCTCAATACATGTTTGAGGCCAAAAGACAATTGAATAACACCGACCATTACATCCCCTTGAATCATTCACTACAATCTGAGACTAAACTAATTACACAAAAGGTCCTGAATAGCTTACATCAGGAAAAATACATCAACCTAAAACAGAAGCATTACTTAATGGGTCCAGATGTTCCCACACCTAGACTATTTTATCTACTACCAAAAATACATGCTGCACCAGAAACATGGACTATCCCAGGCGAGATCCCTCAAGGCCGCCGCCGATAGTGTCGGACTGGCGGAAGTGAGTCTACCCAAGACGCAATAAAACATACTTCCTAAAAATTAAAACAAAAACACAAAAAAAAGACAAAAAAAGATAAAACTGTTAATAGACATAGACAGCCTATACACAAACATATCAACGGATTCTAGGGCTGAAGGCTGTTCAAAAAGCCTCAAAACCCAGATCCAAACAGACCTGATACACATAATATTTACAGCTCTACAAATAGGTCTAACGCTGAAAATGACTTTGAATTCAACTCACAATTCTACTTACAGATCCAGGGTACAGCAATGGGCAAAAATTTGCCCCAGCATATGCAAATATATACATGGCAGAATGGGAAACATCCCTTCTAGAAAGATGTAAACTCAAGCCCTTGGTTTACTATAGATATTTGATGATATCTTTGGGGCTTGCAGCATGGAAAGAAGGAATTTGATCAATTCATCATACTGGCAAACACACATCATCCGAACATCACTATAAAACACAATGCTAATAAACAATCCATTCACTTTTTGGACACTGTGGTTTTTTTGGGTGAACCTGTTGAGCAAATCCAGGGCACTCAAAACCAAAGTGTACTCTTTAAAAACAGACACACACAGCCTGTTACACAAGTCGAGTTTCATCCGAAACACACGTTCAAGGGGATAGTCAAGTCCCAGTTGATACGGTTCTACCGCATCTGTACGGATGAAAACGACTTCCACGATGCCACTCAAGTACTGTTTAAAGCCCTTAGACATAGGGGCTACAGTCAGAGATTTTAAGGGAAATCAAAGCAAAAACACTGAGGGAAATAAGGACCCCGCCCAGACACCCTGCTGCCAGACCCCCAAACGGGTCATCCCACTTATAATCAACAAGCACTAGCTCTAAACAAAAAGTTAAAAACAATTTCAACGGACTCAACACCAACTACCAGTCTTACAAGAATTCAAGGTCATTTCAGCATATAGAAAAACAAAAACCTTAAGGATATCTTGGTCTGTTCCAGATTTAACTCGAAAACTTTCCGACAAAGCAGTCTCCCATGGCAAGTGTACTATAGAAAGATAAAATACATTTTAGGTACACTCATAACACAAAATCTACACTTAAATACAACTAATATAGTGTACTGCATAACATATGCATATTGACGGAAACGCTATATTGGGGAGACCAAGAACACACTAGCAGCAAGGTTAAAACAACACTTATACAGCATCAAGAATAACACTAAAACACAATACTGATTCATCACTTCAAAGAAACACGTGGATAAACCAACTGTTAATCTCAGGGCTGGAATCGAACACTGCATGGACAGATAAACAGAGGAAGAGAAACGAAGTTAAATGGATAAAATAGATTAAGAGCATGGACTCGGGGGACTTAATGAGAGGGGGAGAGGTTTATGGTAGGACACGGGTTTTTAACCACAAAAAGACATTAGGGAGAGAGTTTTTTAAAGGTAACAGAACAACATTATCCATAAACATAAAAAAAAATAGGTTCGAATGGCGGAGGATTGAGAGAGGATTTAGGAAAACCCCTTTGATCAAAAAATATATATATTTTTTTTACTTTATATATTTATTATATTGTGTGTGTATTATTGTATAGAGTGAAAGCATGTTTTAAGCACTTATCCTTCTTTTGGCAGAAAGAACTGAAGCACTTACACTGTACCCCATGGCATGGAGTGGAATTGGCAACTTACTTTTTAAAGCACTTATCCTAGATCCTCAGTCAGCCATCCAGTATCGAACCATTAGAGGAAGAAAAAAGAAAGCACTTATTGAATCACTTTACACACAACTCAATCCCTCATTCCCACTTCCCCATCCCAACCCTTGAACCCTATACTCTGAGCCGGGCCCTAACCCTAACCTTTGAACCCTAACAGGGACCCTAACCCCCTAACACCAACCCCTAACCCTAACCCCCAACCCCTAACCCTAACCTCTGAACCCCTAACCCCCAAACCCCTAACCCCTAAGCTTTGAACCTTAACAAGGACCCCTAACCCCTAATCCTAACCCCCTAACCCTAACCCCCAACCCCCAAACCCCCTAACCCCTAACCTTGAACCCTACCATGGACCCTAATCCCCAACCCCCTAACCCCAACCCCTAACCCCCTAACCCCTAACCCCAACCCCTAACCCCTACCCCAACCCCTAACCCCAACCCCCAACCCCCTAACCCTAACCCTAATCTTTGAACCCCATGCTTGACCCTAATCCTATTTGAACCCTACCATGGACCCTAACCCCTAACCCCAACCCCCCAACCCCTAACCCCAACCCCCTAACCCTAACCCTAACCCTAACCTTTGAACCTTAACAAGGACCCTAACCCCTAACCCCTAACCCCAACCCCCTAACCCCTAACCCGAACCCCAACCCCTAACCCCCTTACCCCAACCCCTAACCCCAACCCCTAACCCCTAACCCTAACCCTAACCTTTGAACCCCATGCTTGACCCTAATCCTATTTGAACCCTACCATGGACCCTAACCCTAACCCCAACCCCCTAACCCTAACCCCAACCACTAACCCTAACCCTAACCTTTGAACCCCATGCTGGACCCTAATCCTATTTGAACCCCACCATGGACCCTAACCTCTAACCCCAACCCCCCAACCCCAACCCCTCAACCCCTAACCCTAACCCTAACCTTGAACCTTAACAAGGACCTTAACCCCTAACCCCTAACCCCAACCCCTAACCCCTAACCCCGAACCCAAACCCCTAACCCCTTACCCCAACCCCCTAACCCCTAACCCTAACCCCTAACCCCTAACCCTAACCCTAACCTTTGAACCCCATGCTTGACCCTAATCCTATTTGGAACCCTACCATGGACCCTAACCCTTAACCCCAACCCCTAACCCCAACCCCAACCACTAACCCTAACCCTAACCTTGAACCCCATGCTTGACCCTAATCCTATTTGAACCCTACCATGGACCCTAACCCCAACCCCCCAACCCCTAACCCCAACCCCTAACCCTAACCTAACCTTTGAACCTTAACAAGGACCCTAACCCCTAACCCCTCCTAACCCCAACCCCCTAACTCCTCGAACCCCAACCCCCTAACCACCCCACCCCAACCCCCTAACCCCAACCCCTAACCCCCTAACCCTAACCCTAACCCTTGAACCCCATGCTTGACCCTAATCCTATTTGAACCCTACCATGGACCCTAACCTTAACCCCAACCCCTAACCCTAACCCCAACCACTAACCCTAACCCTAACCTTTGAACCCCATGCTTGACCCTAATCCTATTTGAACCCTACCATGGACCCCTAACCCCCTAACCCCAACCCCCAACCCCTAACCCCAACCCCCTAAACCTAACCCCTAACCCCCAACCCCCAACCCCTAACCCTAACCTTTGAACCCCAAGCTTGACTCCTAATCCTAACCCTAACCTTTGAACCCATACCTGACCCCAAGCCTAACCATTTCACCACAACTAAACTTCATTTCTCAGCCTAAACTCTATTTTTAACATTAAATATATGTATATATATATATATATATATATATATATATATATATATATATATATATATATATATATATATATATATATATATATATATATATATATATATATATATGTATATATATATATATATATATATGTGTGTATGTATGTGTATATATATATATATATATATATATATATATATATATATATATATATATATATATATATATATATATATATATATATATATGTATAATTTTTTATCAGAAAAAGGACAGAGACACAGTCCACTACCAACCACATGGTCCTTTTTTAGCCTATAGTAGATGAACAATGAGAGGGAAGATTTAGATGTGCCAGTGCACAACAAACCTTAGTAAGGACTTATTGAGAAATAAAAGATTCAAAAGCCTAAACCCATCCTAACTTGAGACTAAAGCTAAACCGAAGCCTAAGCTAAAAGCAAGCTAAACCAAGACCAAGCCTAAGCCAAGAGAGCTAAACTAAGCTAGGTCTAAACCAAGCCTAACCTTACCTAAGCCAGTCCTAACCAGAGCCAGGCCTAGGCCTAGGCCAAGGCTAAGCCAGGCCTAAACCAAGCCAAGCCAGGCCTAGGCTAGGCCAGGCCTGGAGCTGGTCCTAAGCCAGGCCCTGAGAGCTAAGAGCCAGGTAGGCCAGGCTGAGTCTGGGCCAGGCCTGGCTTGCCGCTTAGCCAGTCCTGTAGCCCAGGCCTGGCTGAGGCCAGGCTAGGCTAGGCCAGGCCAGGCCTGGCCTAGGCCTGAGCCAAGGGCCAGGGCCAAGGCCAAGGCCAAGGCCAGAACGGGCCTGAAGCCCAGTCACGGCCAGGCCTGAAGCTGGGAGTCAGGCCTGGAGGCTAGGCTGACACAGAGGCTAGGCCTAGAGCTAGAGGCTGGAGGCTAGGTATGAGCTAGGCTAGGCTAGGCTAGGCCTGGTCTGGGTGGGCCTAGGCTATAGGCTGAGCTAGGCTGGAGGCTAGGCTAGGCTAGGCCGGTCATGACCAGGCCTGGAAGCTAGGGACCGGGGCAAGGCCAGGCCTGGCCGGACCCAGCCTGAAGTCAGTTCCAGCGAGGCCTGGGCTAGGCCCCCAAGGCCAGTCCTAACTGAAGCCTAGAGGCCAAGCTAAGTAACGGAACCAGAACCAGAGGCCAAGCACAGCCTTAACCCAACATGACATAGCATAGCCCTAACCCTAAACTAGCCTCAAACTAGAGCTAAGCTAGAGCTAAGCTAGGCTAAACTAGAGCTAAACTAGGCTGAGCGGCTAGGCCTAATCTAGCCCAGAGCCAGGCCTAGGCTAAAGCTAAACTAGGGAGGCTAGGCTAAGAGCTAGAAGCTAGGCTAAACCAGTCCTAGGCTGGCCTGAAACCTGACCTAGCTTCTAGACAGCCTAATGACCAAGGCAAGGCTAAGCTAGGCTGAAGCTAGGCTAGGCTAAGAGCTAGGAGCTAAACGACGGCTTAGCCAGGCCTAAGCTAAGCCAGGCCAGGCCCAGCAGGGACTTGAGCTAATCCAGTCTCACCGGCTAAGCCCAGCCAGGCCAAAGTCCAAGCCAGTCCCAGAGCCAGTCAGGCCAGGGAGCCAATCCAGAGCGAGGCCTAAACTAAACTAAACTAAACTAAACTAAACTAAACTAAACTAAACTAAATCAAATCAAACCAAACCAAACCTAACCTAACCAAACCAATCCTAACCTAAACTAAACTAAACTAAACTAAACTAAACTAAACTAAACTAAACTAAACCACATCTTTAACACATCGCTCTCTACTGGCACATACCCTACCTCATTTAAGCAAGCCCGGGTTACCCCACTGCTTTAAAAACCATCACTCAATCCTTCTATAGTTGACAATTACAGACCTGTTTCCCTCCTCCCCTTTCTTTCCAAAACTCTCGAAAGAGCCGTTTTTAATGAACTCTACAATTTTCTCACACAGAACAACCTCCTAGACACCAAGCAGTCTGGCTTCAAGAGCAACCATTCCACGGAGACTCCGATCCTCCTATCAACTCTCTCCAACCTGGGCATCACTGGAACGGTTCTACGCTGGGTGGAATCCTATCTTTCGGACAGATCCTTCAAGGTATCATGGAGCGGAGGTATTTCTGAAACTCAGCAACTCACAACTGGCGTTCCACAGGGATCAGTTCTGGGTCCACTCCTCTTTTCTATATACACTACATCTCTCGGTCAGGTGATTGAGTCTGCATGGCTTTTCCTATCACTGCTATGCTGATGACACTCAGCTCTATTTGTCCTTCCAGCCTGACGACCCATCTGTTTCTGCAATCTCTTCTTGCCTGTCAGACACATCTCGGTCGGATGAAGAAGCACCATCTTCAGCCCAACCTGGGAAAATCCCGGACTTCTCGTCATCCCAGCCTATCCTCAATCAACAGAACTTCACTGTACAGCTCAGCTCACTTACACTCCATGCCAACCAAGACGCTAGGGAACCTTGGGGTGATTCTTGATGAAGGCTTGACCTTTACAGACCACATCTCAGCAACTGCAAGGTCCTGTAGGTTCATCCTGTACAACATCAAGAAAATCCGACCATTCCTCACCAAACAGGCTACACAGATACTAGTCCAGGCTCTTGTCATCTCTAAACTGGACTACTGCAACTCACTGCTTTCAGGCCTCCCAGCCAGCTCCATTAAACCCCTTCAAATGATTCAGAATGCTGCAGCGCGCCAACCTAAACTAAACTAACCTAACCAAACCAAACCAAACCTAAACTAAACTAAACTAAACTAAACTCTAAACTAAACTAAACTAAACTAAACTAAACTAAACCTAATCTAACCAAACCTAACCTAAGCTAAGCTAAGCTAAACTAAACTAAACTAAACTAACTAACTAAACTAAACAAAACTAAACCAATCATAACCAAACCTAAACTAAACGAAACCAAACCAAACCTAACCGAACTTAACCTAATCCAATTCCAACCAAACCTAAACTAAACTAAACCAATCCTAACCAAACCTAAACTAAACTAAACTAAACTAAACCAAACCAAACCAAACACAACCTTAACATAACATAACATAACCTAACCAAACCTAAACTAAACTAAACTAAACTAAACTAAACTAAACTAAACTAAACCTAACCTAGCCTAACCAAACCTAAGCTAAACTAAACTAAAGTAAACTAAACCAATCCTAATCTAACCTAACCTAACCTAATCAAACCAAACCAAACCAAACCTAAACTAAACTAAACTAAACTAAACTAAACTAAACTAAACTAAACTAAACTAAACTAACCAAACCAAACCAAACCTAAACAAAACTAAACTAAACTAAACTAAACTAAACTAAACTAAACTAAACCCTAATCTAACCAAACCTAAGCTAAGCTAAACTAAACTAAACTAAACAAAACAAAACTAAACCAATCATAACCAAACCTAAACTAAACGAAACCAAACCAAACCTAACCGAACTTAACCTAATCCAATTCCAACCAAACCTAAACTAAACTAAACCAATCCTAACCAAACCAAACCTAAACTAAACTAAACTAAATCAAACCAAACCTAACCTAACCTAACCTAACCTAAACCAATCCTAACCTAAACTAAACTAAACTAAACTATACTATACTATACTATACTAAATTAAATTAAATTAAATTAAATTAAACTAAACTAAACTAAACTAAACTAAACTAAACTAAATAAGAAGTAAGCAACACAAATAGAAGCAATTATAGTAAACTAAACTAGAAACCAAGCAAACCAGTTAAACTAAAGTAAGTAAATAGAAATAAATAAGTAAATAAACCAATTAACCAAATAAATAAATAAAAAATCTATCCTTAACCAATCCTAACCAAACCTAAACTAAAGACCAAGGCTAAGCTAGAAAGCTAGAGCTAAACTAGAAGCTAAGCTAGAAGCTAAACTAAGCTAAACTAAACCTACAGCCCAAGCAAGTCTAACCAGTAGAGCCTAAACCAAACCTAAACTAAACCAAACCAAACCAAACCTAAACCAATCCTAATCAAACCTAAACTAAACTAAACCAACCCTAAACCAATCCTAACCAAACCTAACCTAAAGCAAACTAAACTAAACCAAACCTAACCTAACCTAAACCTATACCAATCCTAACCAAACCTAACTACAAACCATACCAAACCTAAGCACTAACTAACCTAACCAAACCCAATCTAACCCAACCTAAAACCAAACACCTAACCTAAACTAAACTAAACTAAACTAAACTAAACCAATCCTAACCAAACCTAAACTAAACCAACCCTAAACCAATCCAAACCAAACCGCTAAGCTAAACTAAACTAAACAAACAAACAAACAAACAACCAAACAAACCAATTAAACCTAAACCAAACCTAACCTAACCTAAACCTAACGTCCAATCCTAACCAAATCTAACTAAACGAAACCAATCATAAACAAAACCAAACCCAAACTAAACCAAGCCTAACTAAACTAAACTAAACTAAACAAACTAAACTAAACTAAACTAAAACTAAACTAACCAACTAAACTAAACCTAAACTAACCAGAGCCTAACAAGCTAAACTAAACTAAACTAAATTAAACTAAACTAAAAGCTAAACTAAACTAAACTAAAAACATATAGGTAAACTAAACGAGCCAACCTAACCTAACCGAAACCTAATAATACCCAGCAAAACTAAACTAACTAAACCAATCCTAACCAAACCTAAACTAAAGCAAACTAAATAAACCAAACCAAACCAACCAACCTAAACCTACCATACCCTAACCTAACGAAATCACTGTAATGGGACCTATTACGACCAACCGTTCGCTATGTCGGTACTCAACTTTCCGGGCGGAAGGCGTCCTTTTATTTCTGCCATCCGGTTGTGAGTGGTTATTTCTTCCGTCCAATCCTCCAATCCCGGATAATACGCATCGGAGGGTCCTTCCCGGCATGGCGTCCTCTCCAGTTGATTAAGCCCTCAGGGCTGCCTGCTTCGTGCCATACGGCAGTTGGAAAAGGAGCTATACTCTTTTATGACTGCAGTGTCAGTCCGTACGCTACACTAATCTAACCAAACCTAAACTAAACTAAGCTAAACTAAACCTAATCTAATCTAATCTAACCTAACCTAACCTAACCTAACCTAACCTAACCTAACCTAACCTAAACCTATACCAATCCTAACCAAATCTAACTAAACGTAAACCAATCCTAACCAAACCTAAACTAAACCAAACCAAAACTAAACTAAACTAAACTAACTAAACTAAACTAACTAAACTAAACTAAACTAAACTAAACTAAACTAAACCAATCATAACCAAGCCTAAACTAAACCAAACCTAACCTAACCTAAACCAATCCTAACCAAACCTAAACTAAACTAAGCCTAACGAAACCTAGCCAAACCTAACCAAACTAAACTAAACTAAACGAAACCAAACCTTACCTAGGAGTCGCCCCAGGCCAGCGCCATGCCTGAGCCTGAGCCTAGGCGAGGGGCTAGGCCCTGGCCAAGCCAGGCCAGGCCTTGGCTGAGCTAAGCAGGAGCTAGGCTAGACCAGGCACGGCCTTGACAGCATGGCCTGGGCTAGCCCCAGGCCTGGGCTAGGAGCTGGGACTGAGCTAGGCTAGGCTGAGTGGAAGCCTAGGCTAATCCAGTCTGTAGGCCAGGCCAAGGCCAGGCACAAAGGCTGAAGGTAGGCTGGGCTAGGCCTAGTCTGTAGGCCAGATGAGGCCAGGCCCAAATGGGCTAAGTGAGCTGAGGCTAGGCTAAGGCTAAGGCGTCAGTCCTGATCTGACACCGGCACGAACCGGCTCAGTCAGATAAGGCCAGACCTGGAAGTAGGCTGAGCTAGGCTAGGCTTGGCCAGGCCTGCGGCTAGGCCGAATGAACCAGGCCTGGCGGCGGACTTGAAACTCAATCCCGTCCCAGCCCAGACGCTAGCTAATTAAGGCTAAGAGCTAAGGCCCAGGTCAGGCCAGGCCCACAGCCGGCTAACCAGCCTGGCCTGGCCTGGCCCAGCCTGCGGGGACGGCCTGTGCTGACCTGGCGTTGAGGGCGTGAGCTAGGCTGGAGGCTAGGGCCTGGCACGACCTGGCCTAGGCCTGAGCCAGAGCCTGGCCAGGCTTGTCTGAAGTGAGGCCTGGGCCTGGGCCAGACCTGGTCAGGCCAGGCCAAGAGCAACTTGAAAGCTGGGCTAGCTGAGCTATTCAGGCTAGGCCAGGCACAGCCATGACGCACGGCCTGCGCCTGAGCTAGGCTAGAGTTAAGGCTAGGCTGGCTAGGGCTAGGCTAGGCTAGGCTAGGTAGCCTGAAGTCTAGCCTGGGTAAGGCAAGGCCAGAGCCAGGCCTAGCGGGAGCTAGGCTGCTGTGCTATGCATGCTAGGCTAAGCTGGGCTAAGGCTATGGCTAGGTGAGCTAGAGCTGGTCAGTCCTGGTCCTGGCCTGGCCAGCCTGAGTGAAAGGCAAGGAGCCCTGAACGTGAGGCTAGGCTAGGAGCTAATTAGAGGCTAGGCTAGGCTAGGCTAGGCTAGGCTGGGCTAAATAAAGATAGGCTAGGCTGAAGCTTGGCCAGGCCTGGGCTGAGCCAGGCCAGGCCTGGCCGGACTTAGCCCTGGTCAGTTCCGGCCAGGCCTGGAGGCTAGGCTAGGCCAGGCTGGGCTAGAGTCAGGCCAGGCCGTGGCCTGGCCTGGCCTAGCCTGGCCTGGCCTGGCTGGCCTGGTGCATCCTGGCCTGGCTGGGAGGCTGGGCTAGGCTAAGGCTGGGCTGTAGTAGCTGGAGCTGAGCTGTGGTGAAGCTGGGCTGAGCTGAACAGTGCCAGCCAGGCCTGATCTGAGCCAGGCCTAGGGCTGGGCCAGAGCCTGGGCTAGGCCTGGTCCTGGTCACCTGTGAGCCTGGCCTGGCCTGGCCTGGCCTGCACAGCCTGGCTCTGGCCTGGGCCTGTGCCAGTCCTGAGCCGGTCCTGGCTAGAGCGTGAGCCAGTAAGCCGCCTGAGCGGCCAGGCCAAAGGCTAGCTAAGGCTGAGCAGAGCTAGCACGCTGAGCTAGGGCTAAGCTAAGCGGCTGGGCTGACCAGTCATGGCCAGGCCTAGAGCTAGGCCAGGCCCTGGCCTGGCCTGAGCCAGTCCTAGCAGGCCTAGGGCTAGGCTAGGCCTAGCGAGGCCTGGTCCAGGCCTGGCCAGGCTAGGCTAGGCTAAGCAGAGGCCAGGCCTTGCCTGGGCCAGTCATGCCCGCCGCATGCCTGAGCCTGAGCCTAAGCAGGCTTAGGCCTAGCCAGGCCAGGCAGCTGAAGCTAGGCCTCGGGGCTAAACTGAGCCAAGAGCACAGCCTTGGCTTAGCATCGCCTAGCCAGGCCGGGGCTAGGCTAGGCTAGGCTAGGCTAAGTAGGCTAAGGCTGAAGCTGAAGCTAGGCTAGGCCTGAGCTAGGCCTAATCTGGCCAGGCAGGCCAGGAGCCAGGCCTGAGGCTAAAGGTGGGCTGAGCTAAGGCTGAGCCAGTCCTGATCTGACCTGGCCTAAGCTAGCTTGGCAACTAATCAGGCAAGGCCAGGCCTAAGCTAAATGAAGCTAAACTAGAGCTTAGTCCAGACTAAGCTAAGCCAGGCCAGGCCAGGGCCTAGCCGGACTTGGCCTAGTCCAGTCCCAGCCAGGCCTAAGACGCGCTAGGCTGAATAAGGCCGGAAGCTGGCCACGCCTGCTAGCCAGGCCTGGCCTAGCCTGGCCTGGCCTAAACCAGTCGTAACCTGAGCGTAAGCGCGTAAGCTAAGCTAAGCTAGAGGCTAAGCCTAGCTTAGGACCTACCCAGGCCTGGCCAGGCCTAGCCAGGCATGTCAAGCTAAGCCTAAGCCTAAGCCAAGCCTAAATCAAGCCAAACCAAACCAAGCCTTAACTAAACTAAGCTAAGCTAAACTAAGCTAAACCAAACACAACCTTAGCCAACATAGCTAACCCTAACCTGACTAAAGCTAAACTAAGCTAGGCTAAGCTAAGCTAAACTAAAGCCTAATCTAACCTATAAGCCAAACAAGCCAAGCCTAAACTAAGCTATACTATACTAAGCTAAACTAACCTAAGCTAAAGCTAAACTAAGCTAAACTAAACCAATCCTAATCTAACTAACCCAACCTAATCAAGCCAGGCCTAGCTAAGCTAAGCTAAGCTAGGCTAAGCTAAGCTAAGCTAAGCTAAAGCTAAGCTAATAAGACACAGAGCCTAAACTAAACCAAACCAAGCCTAGCCGAGACAAGCCTAATCCAGTCCCAGCCAGGCCCTAAGCGTAAACTAGACGAGGCCAAGCTACAAGTCAGGCCAGAGCCTAGCCTAGCCTAGCCTCGCCCAACCTAACCTAGCCTAAGAGCCAGTCTAAGCCTGGCAACTTCAAGGCTGAAGCTAAACTAAGAGCTAAGCAAAGCTAGAAGCTAGACTAAGGCTAGAGCTAGGCTATGGTGAGGCTAGAGCTAGACTAGAGCCAGTCTAGCCAGGCCTGAGCTAAGCTGGGCTGAGCTAGGCTAGGCTAAGGCTAAGCTAAGCCAGTCCTAGCCAAGCCAAGCCTACACGAGCCTAGGCTAGGCTAAAACCCGACTGTGAGCCAGTCTTAGCCAGGCCTGAGCTAAAAGCAAGCTAATCTGAGACCCGGCCTAGCCTGACCTAAGCCTGTACCAGTCCTAACCAGGAGTCTAGCTGAGACTAAGCCAGTCCTAACCAGGCCTAGGCTAGACGGACCTGGGCTAGGCTAGGCTAGGCTGAAGTCCTGGCCAGGCAAGAGCCAAGGCTAGCCAGGCCTAGCTAGGCTAACGAGTCAGGCCAGGCATGGCCTGGCCTGGCCTGGCCTAGCATAGCAACCGCTAGCCTGACTGGAACCGGTCCTAGCCTAGAGGCTAGGCTAGGCTAAGCTAGGCTAAGTCCTGACAGGCCAGGCCAAGGCTAGCCAGGCCCTAAGCTAGGCTAAGTCAGGCCAGGCCCTGGCCTGGCCCTGACTGGCCTGGCATGGCAACCGGCCTAGCCTAGAAGCCAGTCCTAAGCCTGGAAGCTTAGCTAGGCTGAGCTGAGGCTAGGCATGGCCTGGGCACAAACCCAGGCCTGGCCAGGCCTGAGCCAGGCTAGGCTGAGCCTAGAGCCAGAGCCTAGGCTGTGCTAAGCTGGACTAAGGTACTAAACTAGAGCTAGAGCCAGAGCCCAGCCTAGGCGAGGCTGAGCCAGACAAGAGTTGGCTTATGCTAGGCTATAAATAACACTAACCTAACCAGAGCCTAAGCTAGGCTAGGCTAGGCTAAGCTAAGGCCGCTAGGCTAAGCTAGAGCAAACGTACTAAGGCTGCTACAGGCTAGGCTAACTAAGCTAGACTAGGCTAAGCTAGGCTAAACTAAGCTAAAGCCTACCAGGCCTGAAGCTAGCGAGCCAAGCACCCGACATGAGGGCTACACTAGGCTAGGCTAGGCCTGGCCTGGACCGGAGTCATCAGGCCTGGGCGAGGCAGGCCTGGAAGCTAAGCTAGAGCTAGGCCTGGTCTGATCTAATCTAGTGTGATCTAGTCCTGATCTAGTCTAATCTAATCTAAGTCTGACTAAGCTAAGGCTAGGCTAAGCTAAGCTAGGCTAAGGCTAAGACTAGGCTAGGCTAAGTAAAGCCTAGGCCAGTCATGACCAGGGCCTAGGCTAAAGGCCCAGGCCCAGGCCTAACCTAGCCTGCGCCATATCCTGGCCACGCCTAGGCTAGGCTAGGCTAGGCATAGCGAGGCCCAGGCCAGTCCTAGCCCAGGCAAGGCCTAGCCTGACCTAGCCTAGGCCAGTCCTAACCAGGACCTGAGGCTAAGCTGAAACTTACCGAAGTACATTAGGCCTAACCTAGCAAGACCAAGCCCAGGCCAGCTAAGCTAAGCCTAGCAGCTAGCAACCTAGCAACCCAACCTAACCTAACCTAAATTAAACTAAACTAAACTAAACTAAACTAAACTAAACTAAACTAAACAAGACGAAATGAAACGAAACGAAACCTAAGCTAAACTAAACTAAACTAAACCAATCCTAAACTAAACCAAACCAAACACAAGCTTAACTACACTAAACTAAACATAACCTAACCTAACCTAAACCAAACCAAACCTAAACTAAACTAAACTAAACTAACCTAACCTAAACTAAACTAAACTAAACTAAACTAAACAAGACGAAATGAAACGAAACGAAACCTAAGCTAAACTGAACTAAACTAAACCTAATCTAATCTAATCTAATCTAATCTAATGTATCGGGATGGGCGATGCACAGAGACACGGAGGCGGAAGTAGAGCAAAAAAATCTCAGGCTTTATTCTTGGTTGGGTAGAGTGTAGGTCTGGGGAGCGTGTGTGTAGGTCTGCGCGGTGACGCTCGCGGGGGCGTGTCGGGGGAATCCCGGAAGAAGCCTCGGGGTTCTCGGGCAGTCCCTCAGCGCTGCGTGTGTCGGTGCCTTCTGCCGAAGTGTATACCGAGAGAGAGAGAGAGAGAGAGAGAGAGGGAGAGAGAGAGAGATTAGTCAGCTTTTTAACAGGGAGTACGGGTGAATACCTGTACGGGGATCTCTCTCGGCCGCCAACCGTTGTATCTGGTACTCGATACACTTTCCCGGGCGGAAGGGGGGCCTTTTTATTTCCGCCATCCGGTGTCGAAGTGGTTGATTTCTTCCGTCCAATCCTCCAATCCCCGGACGGTACGGCATCGGAGGGTCCTCCCGCGAGACGTCCTCTCCGTTGACAAGGCCCACAGCGGGGCTGCCTGCTTCGTGCCGGATGGTGTGAGAAGAAATCTCTTTATGCTTTTTTTGCCTCCGGCAACTGTCGTACATGGAGGCGCTGCCGGCCAGCCAAGGTTTCTGGGTCGGTCTGGGAGCCCCCAGTTCCGGCTCCGTGCGCGGCAGGGCTCGTCGGTGGGCTTTACTTGGGCGGGTGACCTCCCGCGGGTTCACCAAGTGCTGGCTGGGCGTGTCGGGCCGGGTCAGACGGCGCGGCCTCCGGGGTAGGTCCCGAGGGCTGTGGCTCTTGCGGGTCGAGCTTCGAGGGTGGCGGTGGTGCGCTCCAGGGCCGTCAGGAGCCCCTGGGCCGTTCAGCGGTGCCGGACCCCCACGGCCTGTCGTACCATCCAGGGTAACGCCTCAGGAACCAATCCATAGCCACCTCTTCCGCCACCTCAAGGGCCCGTATGCTGGTCTGGCCAGAGCCACCTTTTGGTGAGTCGGATGAGGCGTTCCAGCTACCTGCGGGGCGGGCGCCCGCAGCTGATAGACCCAGCGATGAAATTCCGGCCGCTGAGGAGAGCTTTGCCGCACCCACGCCAGGACGCCCTCCTTCATGGTGCTGTAGTCCGCGCCCCCTCCGCGCTCGAGACTGTAATAGGCCTGCGGGCCTCTCCTGTGAGCAGGGGACCTACGGTGGGGCCAGTCATCCTTATCCCAGCCCTGCGGCGGGGCCAATGGTTTCGAAGGGTTTCAAGTACGCCCACGGGTCGTAATCAGGGGCGGAGTAGGCGGCGGAGCTCGCGTCCGAGCGCGCGGGAAGCTGTAGCGCCACAAGAGTTTTCTCGCCGCCTGGAGGTTTTCCCTAAGTTGTTGGGTGACGGCCTGTTGCTGTACACTGGTCTGCAACAGCTGCTGTAATGTCTGCTCCATTTTTTATTTTATTTTTTTTATTCGTCGGAAAGGACAAAAAAATTACTAATAGTCTCTTTTCCTTTTTTCTCTCTCTCCGTCGGAAAAAATACTAATAATAGTCCTTTCTTTTTCCTCTCTTCGGCGGAAATGGGGGTGCGGCACAGAGACACGGAGGCGGAAGTAGAACAAAAAAACTCAGGCTTTATTCTTGGTTGGGTAGAGTGTAGGTCCGGGGAAGTGTGTGTAGGTCTGGCGGCGGGGGGGCGCCCGTGGCTCGCGCGGGGGTGTGTCGGGGAATCCCGGAAGAAGCCTCCGGGTTCTCGGCCAGTCCCTCAAGCGCTGCGGCCGTCTCGCCGGCGCGCGGTCCTCTTCCGGTCGGTGCCTTCGCCCGAAGTGTATACCGGAGAGAGAGAGAGAGAAAAAAAGAGAAGAAAGAGAGATAAAAAAAAAAAATAGGAGTTTTTAACAGGAAGTACGGTTGAATACCTGTAAGGGGATCTCTCGGACGCCAACCGTTTCGGTATGTCGTACTAACTTCCGCGGCGGAAGGGCGTCCTCTTTATTTCTGCCATCCGGTCGCGAGTGGTTGAATTATTCCGTCCGATCCTCCAATCCCCGGACGGTACGGCATCGGAGGGTCCTCCCCGGCATGGCGTCCTCTCCGGTTGACGCAAGGCCCACCACAGGGCTGCCTGCTTCGTGCCGGTACGGCAGTTGGAAAAGGAGCGATTCTCTTTATGCTCGCGCCGAGTGTCAGTCCGTCGCGACACTAATCTAACCAAACCTAAACTAAACTAAGCTAAACTAAACCTAATCTAATCTAATCTAATCTAATCTAATCTAATCTAATCTAATCTAATCTAACCTAACCTAACCTAACCAAACCTAACCTAACCTAACCAAACCTAAACTAAACTAAACGAAACGAAACGAAACGAAACGAAACTAAACTAAACTAGATTTAAAAAGGGAGTTAATGATGTAAACCTCAGTTTTAGTGACATGACCACAAACAGGACACGTCCCGGAATTTACACTGAATCACTGAAGAAGAAGCTCAGATTAATTAACAAACAATAAAAAAATTATATACAATGTAAAAAATGATTATAAATCAGCTTCAGAAATAACGTCTACTCTGTACATTTACATTAAACACCAAAACAATAGAAAAAACTACAAGAAAGCCTCTTGTGTTTGATGTTTTTAGACTTGACATCTGGATCAGATTTAATGAAAATAGATTCAGATTTATCCTTTAAAGAGCAGTGAGAGAGAGAGAGAGAGAGAGAGAGAGAGACAGAGAGAGAGAGTCAGAGAGAGAGAGAGAGAGACAGAGAGAGACAGACAGAGAGAGAGAGACAGAGAGAGAGAGTCAGAGAGAGAGAGAGAGAGAGACAGAGAGAGAGACAGATAGAGAGAGAGAGACAGAGAGAGAGAGTCAGAGAGAGAGAGAGAGAGACAGAGAGAGACAGACAGAGAGAGAGAGACAGAGAGAGAGAGTCAGAGAGAGAGAGAGAGAGACAGAGAGAGAGAGAGAGAGAGAGAGAGAGAGAGACTCACATGTGGAACTGATTACAGAATATATATTCACTTATATATACTCTCTGTCTCTCTCTCTCTCTCTCTGTCTCTCTCTCTTTCTCACTCTCTCTCTCTGCCTCTCTCTTTCTCTGTGTCTCTCTGTCTCTCTTGGCTTAGTAAAGCAGAACAAACCCGAGATCAGGGGCGAGAATAAGGAGAAAACTTCCGTGATAATGTAAATAAGGGTTTGCTCACTGAGTAGAATAACGAGTGCACTTCATTACAGAGAAGTGTGTTTAGTTAGTTAGTGTATTTATTTATTTATATTCATTTTAATCTCAATTATGAAAAAGCAACAAAGAAATGTAAACATAACCAAAATAAATCAGCTTTTATTAATAATATAAACATTTTTATCGATAAGCAGAAGATATATTCTGTATTCACGTTGCTGAACAAATAAAGTTTTTAGAGTTTAGGTAGTGTTCTCTGCGACGCAGGAAGTTTCTCTCATGATTCTGATTTCTATTCTCTGAACGCAGTGTGGTGTGAAGGTCACCATGTTCACATGCTGAACGTTTAGTGACCGCCGCTTTAATACGACACTAATTAACACCAGTTTAAACTGGACGATTGTTGGTCTGATGGTACTATCACAACAAAAATTGCAAGAATTCGTCGGTCATGAGTTAAAACGCGTGACGTGATGTGAATTTAGTGTCACTGTGACCGAACACAGGCTGTGATGCTGTGCTGCGGCGCTCGTCTAAAATCCACCAATAGGACGACGGAAAACTCACGGCACAGATACAGGTACGGTGACAGTGACGGAGAAACGTAAAGGAAACACCGTGTAGTGTGTGTGAGTGTGTATGAGTGAGTGTATGTGAGGGTGTGTGTGTATGTGAGGGTGTGTGAGTGTGTAAATGGTAAATACCACTAAATGGTAAATGTGCACTTATATAGCGCTTTTATCCAAAGCACTTTACACTGTGTCTCATTCACACACACACACATTCACACAATGGTTGCAGAGCTGC
>CM022755.1:38496191-38501191 GCA_012411365.1 Ameiurus melas
CAGGTTACCACTATATATTGTTGTACACTTTCTAACTTATTACATAGCAAGCTAAACAGCGCGATGACATGAACATCATAAATGACACCAGCTACACAAACAGAATATTCAATAAATCAAATTAAAACGATCATCTGAGTCAGTCATTGCTCTTCTGGGAAAATAATGGTACCTGGTCACAATGCAGGCAGCACAGCATTGCTTGGAAGAATCCGTGGGGAAATTGTATTTACAACATATATAGTGTTGAATTTAGGTTCATAAGTAGCCATCCTTTCTGAGTTTGTTTAAAAGTCGTGATTGCGTGTTTAAATGTTAGCGTGTGGGGTTTGCCTGCACACATCTTAACTCGCCTCTACTTGGTGTGGTGGGTTTCATGGTAGGTTATGGAGATGGAGCAGAGAATACATCTGCCCACAGGACGTCCACAGCACCCTACAATTTCTCCATGCTGTGGGAGCTTCTGTCACTTAGAAATCACATAAATTCAAACGTTAACTGTAATCCTAAAATTATCTTCTAAATATGCAAATTTTCAGTATCAAACTTTGAATGTTGGGGGAGGAAACTTGGAACCCCCCCCTCCCCCCGTCTTCCAATGTGCATACCATGATTACACCCATGTTCCTTTGGGAGTTGTTGGCCATGTTTGTAGTTCGTAGTGCATTCTGGGAAATGGAGTTGCTGGTTTGTTGTGACATGACAGAGTACAAGAAAATAATGTAATAATTTATATATATATATATATATAATGCTTTTTTGAATAGTATATTAATAAATTAATAAAGTTGCAATCAAAATGATCCCCCCCCCCATTGCAGATCAGGTTTATGTAATGAAAAATCAAACAAAAGTGAGTCTAATACTTCAACACAATGAATGCTTGAAGTGGTTTCCCCCAAATTCTACTGAAAACACAACTTAGAATGATTTCATCAGTCTCAAAATTATTCACTCCCTTCATGACGAGCATCTTTAGTACTTAGTAGAGCACCGTTTTGCTGTTATGACCTACTCCAAATGAGATGCAGGACTTCTGCAGCGTTCCTGAGGAATCTTCTTCTGTTCCTCATGAGCAAAGGCCTCTAGTTCAGTAATATTCAGTAATATGGGTTTGCGTGCTGCAATCGTTTTCTTCAAATCCCTCTATGGGCTCCAAGTCAGGTGACTCTGATGGTCCTGTAGAATCTTCCAGGACTTCTTCTGCAACCAAGCCTTGGTGAAATTTGAGGTATGCTTGGGGTCATTGTCCTGTTGGAAGGTCCGATGACGCCCGAGCTTCAGCTTCCTCACAAACGACATGATGTTTACTCCTAGGATTTCTTGATACTTCAATGAATCCATCTCTCATTCCACATGCTGCAGGTTTCCAGTGCCAGAGAATGCAAAGCAGCCCCACAGCATCAACACCACAGCATTACACACCACTCATCACTCATCATACATTGCATTACATTAAATTTATTAATTTAGCAGACGCTTTTTTCCAAAGCGACTTACACATGAGAAAATACAAGCAAAACGATATATCAAGCAGAGAACAATACAAGTAGTGCTACCGTACAAGGTCTATTAATTGATTTCTAGAAGAAGCAAAATGCACAGAGTAGAGGTGTAAATGCCAGAGGAGATTTTTCATTTTTTATTTTTTTTTATTGGTTGGTTAGGTGTTCACAGAAAGATGGGTCTTTAGCTGTTTTTTTTAAAGATGGTGAGAGATTCTGTGGCTCGGATTGAGGTTGGAAGTTCATTACACCACTGAGGAACAGTAAGTTTGAATGTACTTGAAAGGGACCTTGAGCCACGCTGAGTAGGTACTACTAAGCGTCAGTTGTTGATTGACTGCAGTTTGCATGAGGGAACATAAGCCTTCAGGAGAGAGTTGAGGTAGGAGGATGCTGTTCCGGACAAGGTCTTGTAGGTGAGCATCAAAACCTTGAATTTGATGTGGTCGGTTTCAGGAAGCCTGTGGAGGGAGATAAATAGGGGTGTGACATTGGTTTTCTTGGGCTGGTTGAAGACGAGGCGTGCTGCTGCATACTGAATCATTTGAGGGGGCTTGATGGAGCTGGCTGGGAGACCCGAGAGTAGTGCGTTACAGTAGTCCAGTTTTGACAAGAGTTTAACAAGAGTTTCAGAAATACCTCCCCTCCACGATACCTTGAAGGATCTGTCTGAGAGCTAAGATTCCACCCAGCACAGAACCGTTCCGGTGACGCCCAGGCTGGAGAGAGTTGACAGGAGGATCTGATGGTTCACAGTGTCACAGTTCACAGTAGAATGAGGACAGATGATCTAGAGGTTGCTCTTACTAGTCGTAAGGCTTCAGTGACGGAAAGCAGAGCAGTCTCTGTGGACTGGTTGCTCTTGAGACCTGACTGCTTGCTTGGTGTCCAGGAGGTTGTTCTGTGTGAGAAAATTGGAGAGTTGATTTAAAACGGCTCTTTCAAGAGTTTTTGAAAGAAAATTGAGGAGGGAAACAGGTCTGTAGTTGTGATCTACAGCAGGGTTAAGTGATGGTTTTTTAAGTAGTGGGGTAACCCGGGTCTGCTTAAATGAGGTAGGGTATGTGCCAGTAGAGTGGTATGTGTTAAAGATGTGTGTGAGTGCAGGTAATAGTGTGGGAGATATGGACTGAAGGCATAAGTCAAGAGGACAGGTTGTGGAACAGCTTGAGAGGAGGAGTTTAGAGACATCAATCTCTGAGTGGGGAGAGAAGGAAGTCAGTTTGGAGTTAAATGGCAGAGGAGCCGGTCTTTGCATGTCAGTGGTTGAGCACTGGTTCCTGGTTGATGTAACCTTGTTGGAAATGAAAGTCAACTGCAGTGAGAGAGGTAAAGGAAGGGGGACGAGGGGGACAGTGAAGAGAGGAAAAGGTTTTGAAGAGATTGCGGGTGTTTGGGGAACTGCCAATCTTCTCTTGGTAGTATGTGGCTTTCGCAGTGGAGATGCTATTGGAAATAGAGGAGAGAAGTGATCACTCATGACTCACCACACACCACTCATCACACACCCCTCATCACTCATCACACACCACTCATCACTCATCACACACCACTCATCACATACCACTCATCACACACCCCTCATCACTCATCACACACCACTCATCACTCACCCTCATCACTCATCACAGACCCCTCATCACATACCACTCATCACTCATCACACACCACTTATCACACACCACTCATCACTCATCACACACCACTCATCACATACCACTCATCACACATCACTCATCACACACCACTCATCACTCATCACACACCACTCATCACACACCACTCATCACTCATCACACACCACTCATCACACACCACTCATCACTCATCACACACCACTCATCACACACCACTCATCACTCATCACACACCACTCATCACACACCACTCATCACTCACCACACACCACTCATCACACACCACTCATCACACACCACTCATCACTCATCACACACCACTCATCACTCATCACTCATCACTCATCACACACCACTCATCACACACCACTCATCACTCATCACACACCACTCATCACTCATCACACACCACTCATCACACACCACTCATCACTCATCACACACCACTCATCACACACCACTCATCACTCATCACACACCACTCATCACTCATCACACACCACTCATCACTCATCACACACCACTCATCACTCATCACACACCACTCATCACACACCCCTCATCACTCATCACAGACCACTCATCACTCATCACACACCACACATCACTCATCACACACCACTCATCACAGACCACTGATCACTCATCACACACCACACACTACTCAACACTCATCACAGACCACTCATCACTCATCACACACCACTCATCACTCATCACACACCACTCATCACTCATCACACACCACTCATCACTCATCACACACCACTCATCACTCATCACACACCACACATCACTCATCACACACCACTCATCACAGACCACTGATCACTCATCACACACCACACACTACTCAACACTCATCACAGACCACTCATCACTCATCACACACCACTCATCACTCATCACTCTTCACTCATCACACATCGCTCATCACTCATCAAACACCACTCATCACTCATGCACACACCACACACCACTCATCACTCATCACTCACCACTCAGCGCACACTACTCATCACTCATCACACACCACTCATCACACACCACTCATCACTCATCACACATCACTCATCACTCTTCAGACACCCCTCATCACTCATCACACACCCCTCATCACACACCACTCATCACTCATCACACATCACTCATCACACACCACACAGCACACACCACTCATCACTCATCATACACCACTCATCACTCATCACTCATCACACATCACTCATCACACACGACTCATCACACACCACTCATCACTCATCACACACCACACATCACACTTCACTCATCACGGGCGGCTGTGGCGCAGTTGGTAGAGTGGGTTGTCCACTAATCGTAGGGTTGGTGGTTCGGTTCCCGGGTGACTCCACATGCCGAAGTGTCCTTGGGCAAGACACTGAACCCCAAGTTGCTCCCGATGGCAAGCTAGCACCTTGCATGGCAGCTCTGCTACCATTGGTGTGAGAGTGAATGGGTGAATGAGACGCAATGTAAAGCAGTGTAAATGTGCACTTATATAGCTCTTTTATCTTTGGATAAAAGAGCTATATAAGTGCACATTTACCATTTACCACACACCACTCATCACTCATCACACACCACTCATCATTCATCACTCATCACACACCACTCATCACACACCACTCATTACTCATCACACACCCCTCATCACTCATCACACACCACACACCACTCATCACTCACCACTCATCACACACCACTCATCACTCTTCACACACACCACTCATCACTCAGCACACACCACTCATCACTCATCATACTCCACTCATCACTCATCATACACCACACATCATCACACAGTACTCATCACTCATCACACACCATTTAATTTTAT
>CM022755.1:38520956-38568456 GCA_012411365.1 Ameiurus melas
TCTGGTCTTGTATGACTGCAAATAACTTCCTGGGAGCCAAGATGGCTGCCATGTGGACAGATTTTACTATAAGGACTTTAACGTCAGGATTTAACATCGTACAAACATTCATCCTCCATCCAAAGCACACCAGCACACTAATCCTCTCCCCCTCTCCCCCCCTCCCCTCCCCCCCCCCCCCACACCGCACACCCCTCTGTCTCTCTCTCTCTCTCTCACGCCCCTCACACACACACACCTCTCTCTCTCTCTCTCTCTCTCACACCTCTCTCTCTCTCTCTCTCTCTCTCTCTCACACACCTCTCTCTCTCTCTCTCTCTCTCTCTCTCACTCTCTCTCTCTCTCTCCTCACCAATCCTCTCTCTCTCTCTCTCTCTCACCTCTCTCTCTCTCTCTCCACACTAATCCTCTCTCTCTCTCTCACACACTCTCTCTCTCTCTCTCTCTCCTCATCACACACTCTCTCTCTCTCTCTCTCTCTCTCTCTCTCTCTCTCACGCTCTCTCACACACTCTCTCTCTCTCTCTCTCACTCTCTCTTTCTCTCTCACACACTCTCTCTCTGCTCTGCCACACACACACTCTCTCTTTCTCTCTCTCTCTCTCACACACACACACACTCTTTCTCTCTCACACCTCTCTCTCTCTCTCTCTCTCTCTCTCTTGCTCTCTTTGTCTTTTTCTCTCTGTCTCTCTCACTCTCTCTCTCGCTCCCTCTCTCTCTGTCTCTCTCGCTTTCTCTCTCGCTCCCTCTCTCTCTGTCTCTCTCGCTTTCTCTGTCTCTCCTTCTCTCTCTTTCTCTCTGTCTCGCTCTCTTTCTCTCTCACACACACACACACACACACACTCCTATATGTTTCATTTAATTTTCCATGAGGACTTTTGAAGAGTTTTGTCCCTGTAATATCTTCAGTCCCCATGAGGATGGTGTGTGTGTGTGTGTGTGTGTGTGTGTGTGTGTGTGTGTGTGTGTGTTCTTCACAACACGGTACACAATGAGGTAGGTTTGATTTCTGAAAGCAGGAAAAAAGAACAAAGAGATCAGGGTTCCTGATCCAAAAACCAGTGGGACGATGTGTTTCCATGTAGGCACGAGCGAGTGCACAGATATGAAGAAATGTTATGAACTGGAGTGATGTAAATGAGCTGTTTTTAGGTCACGCCTACTTTGGATTCAAATCCAAATACATACAGGGAATGTAATTGTGATACACTCCTATTGTGTGTGTGTGTGTGTGTGTGTGTGTGGTAGAGAGAGTATGAAATAAACAGAAGATAAAATGAAGAACAGAAGAGGAGAAGAGAGGGACGAAGGGAAATAAAATGAGAAGAACAGATTTAAAGTAAGTATATAACAGAGGAAGAAAGCAGAGAAAATGGGGAAAGTAGAGATATTAAAAATAGGAAGAATGATACGAGACGTAAAAAGGAAGAGAGGAAGGCAAAGAAGAAAAGAAGAAAAAAAGAGAGGAGAGAAGAAGAGGCGCGATAATGCACCATACACTGAGATTAAAGCACATCAGAGACACTAATCCTACACACACACAGACACACACAGAGTGAAGCCGTGTATCAGTCTGCAGATGCCCAGTGTGTGTACGATGTTCTACTACTTTCCGTCTCAGACTGTCAGGGTGGTTTCCTTCAGAACTAGCAGATGTGATGTGAACAGAAAACAAACACGACTGAGACCATTTCCTGGAGAAATGCAGTTCCAGTCACTGTGGAACACATCAGTGGGGAACCGTACCTTCGGGACCTAGCTCTTTCAACCAGGGTGCTCAGAAACATGCCTTGTACCCCCTGCAATGCCAGGGTCTGTGTGATCTGTGTTGTGAAGCATCACCTGAGAGCAGGTGAGGAGCCAGACCAATGTCCTGATCTCACATACACACACTCTAGAACTAAAAGTCATGATCACAGAAATAAAGAGACGCTGGACTGCGTTGTAGAGTGTTTAGTTCAGCAGCAGCAGGCTCGACTCGCCTTCTTGAAGGAAGAATTATGAGCTCGTCCTATCGTATCACCGAACGATCACCTGTGGCTTTGGAAAGGTGTAGGCTCCAACCCTCATATACAGTACTGTATGTGACCAGTGTATTACTGCTGGGGGAAAAACGAGGGGCGTGGCCAGACATACGTAACGTGTAACACGTTACATCATAACAGCAAAAATAAATAAATCTCAAAAGCTGATTAGAAGCCAGCTGTAACTGCTAGTAACCAGCTTTAGTCCAGGGGTGTCCGATCTTATCCGGAAAGGGTCGGTGTGGTGCAGGTTTTCATTCCAATCCAGCAGAAGCCACTCCTGAGTCCATTGAAAGCCAAGAGCAACTGATTAAACAGGTGGAATTGGGTGTGGCTCCTGCACGGTTGGAATGAACACACCGGCCTTTTCCGGATAAGATCGGACACCCCTGGTTTAGCATACAGTCTGTCTTTTAATCTATTACCTGTTAACAAGGTCAAGAATGCTAACAACACTGAAGTCTGGACTGTAAATAAAGACTCATCTCTTTGCTGAGCATGGACACAGGAAGTGAAGACGCATGAGAGACAGATGTTTTTGCAATTTTGGATACTGTCTCTGTATACGATCATGACTTTCTTCATCTGGCTGGGAAGCTGGCTGCGAATTCAGTAGTAACACCGGGAATCTTGCACGGCAAGCCGTTTCAGTGTTGGCTGAATGCTTAGTGCCTGTCCGTCATATCACAGTCGGGTGTCAGTGGTACCGTGTATGCAACCGGAACCATTTATCCAACTCTGGCTTCTCACGGCAAAGAGGGAAATTGTTGTGCTTGAGGTGTGTCCAATTTAGAAAACACTTTGGTGAACCATTTTATTGTTGTCTCCATCAGAAGCCTGTTCAGATAGAAGTCTAAATCAGCCTCCAGGAATTAAAGATGGCCACACCAATGACCCATGCTATTAAAATGAACAGGTTGCTAATGGTTACTACTCTGTTCAGTCTTCCATGAGGTGTCCTCACAGCCATCACCAACCACACTGTTACTGCTGTATCCCTGATATTCAGCTCTGTTTAACTCCTCCACCAATCATCTTCAATAATCCAATAGCCACTCAAGACAGAGCGTAGGTGGCCTCGTCTCTGAAGGACAATCCATAATAGGTATTTCCAGAACAGGAAAAGGTAAAAAAAACAAAAAAAAACAACCACAACACACAGAACAGACCCGGAAGACCTCGGAACACGGCTCTGACTTCTCCAGACCAACACCTGACAGACTTGTTCTCAAGTGGAAGCAAAGCTGATTTGTTTTTAAACTCCTGCTGATATTACATTGTCTTGGGTGCTGATTATCATGAAGCTCTATTGTATAAAATATTTTTTTTGGAAGGCACTAATTATGAGCTAGTTATTGTTAGAAGTGGTAGCTGGGAGTTTAGTTACAGAACCTGTATGAAAGCTTGCTAGCTAGTGAGGTTAAACAGCTAGGAGATCAGCTAGGATATAGTGGTATTAATAGTTCTCTGTAGTTTTACCACCTGAACTCGGGTTACTGTCTCTGTGTCCAGTTGTGTTTCCTCTGGGTTCTCCAGTTTCCTTTGAAGACAGAAGGAAACACACACACACACACACACACACACATAATGTGATGGCTATTTAGATTATCAGATTAGTAAATAGCCTTAATTAAATGTAATTAAATAGTTTTTCGTTATCATTCCATTATCATAATGTGATGGTGCAAATAAATAAACACACACACACACACACACACACGCACACACACACACACACACACACACACACACACACACACACACACACACACACACAGTGTGAAATTGAAAGAGAGCGCAATTAGTTTATTAATATTATATCAAACTTTCCTCCTATCAGGGTTAATACACCAATTTGCAGTCCCCAGTGTTTGCAGTGACTGTTACCGCGCCCCCTACTGATCTGCCTCTGTATTATGTTTCAACACAAGGGCAGAATTTTATATATATATATATATACACAGCAAAAAAACATCTTTATTGTAAAGGGTTTAAACTTGTTTTTTTGTTTGTTAAATGAACCATAAACAGTTATTGCACATGCACCTGTGGGACAGTCCTTAAGACTTGAACAGTTTACAGGCGGTAGGTGATTAAAGTCACAGGTACAATAGGACATTAAAAGAGACCTTTCTACTGACTGTGAAAAATACCAGAAGAAAGATGTCTAAGCCTCCCGCTCTCCTGCGTGAACATGCCATAGACCTGCTTCAGGGAGACATGAGGACTGCAGATGTGTTCAGAGGAATAAACTGTAATGTCTGTAATGTCCCTGAGACGATGCTACAGGGAGACAGGAAGGACAGCTGATCGTCCTCTCAGTGGAAAATTACATGCAACCATGTGTCCTCCAGACGTGATGGAGAACTTGCAGATGTCTTGGTGGAAGAGTGGTGGAACATCTCATAGCAAGAACTGACCAATCTGGTGCAGTCAATGAGGATGAGATGCACTGTACTTAAAACAGCTGGAGAACACCAGATACTGACTGTTCCTTCTGATATCAGCCTCCACTTTATTCAGGGACTCATTATTCCATTTCTGTTCCTCAAACATCTGTGAAACCTCTTCAGTTTATATTTCAGTTGTTGAATCTTTTTATGTTCATACAAATATTTACACATGTTTAAAAATTTGCTGGAAATGAAACAGTTGAATGTGAGAGGACGTTTCTTTCTTTGCTGAGTTTATACAGTTGCAATCAAAATTATTGACCCCCCATCGCAGATCCGGTTTATGTAATGAACAAATCAAACAAAAGCGATTCAAATAGTTCAACACAACGAATGCAAGTGGTTTCCCCCAAATTCTACTGAAAATGCAAATTATAATGATTTCTCCAGTCTCTAAATGATTCACCCCCTTCATGGCCAGCATCTTTAGTACTTAGTAAAGATCATTTTGGTGTTATGACCTGCTGCAAATGAGATGCAGAGCTTCTAGCAGTGTTCCTGAGAAATCTTCTGACGTTCCTCATGAGCAATGGCCTCCAGTTCAGAAATATTCTTGGGTTTGCGTGCCGCAACTGCCTTCTTCAAATCCCACCAGAGATTTTCAATGGGGTTCAAGTCAGGTGACTGTGATGGCCCTGTAGAATCTTCCAGGACTTATTCTGCAACCAAGCCTTGGTGGAATTTGAGGTATGCTTGGGGTCATTGTCCTGTTGAAAGGTCCGATGACGCCCGAGCTTCAGCTTCCTCACAGACGACATGGTGTTTACTCCTAGGATTTCCTGATACTTCAATGAATCCATCTCTCATTCCACATGCTGCAGGTTTCCAGTGCCTGAGGATGAAAAGCAGCCCCAGAGCATCACTGAGCCACCACCATGCTCAACCATGCTCGACTGTGGACAGAGTGTTCTTTCTTCATTCTTCTTCCTCCAGACATGCTGCTGATCCATCGTGCTGAAAAGTTTTGTTACATTGCTCCACAGAACAGAATCCCCAAACTTCTGTTGCTTATTTATATGATTTTGAGACTTTTATTGTGCTTTTGGGGCAGTAGTGGTGAACGTCTTGGAGTTCTGGCATGGAAACATTCTGCGTTTAGTACACGGCTTTCTGTGCTCACTGAAACCTCAGTGCCTGTTACACCAAGTCTTACTGCAGGTCTTTTACAGTCACTTTTTCATACATTTTCTGCAGAACAGGAAATAAAGGCTGTAAACATCCCTCCCTGAGGGAACGGGGTACATGTTCTATGGCCCCATTGTCCAAAAGGGAGCTTGCTGCCTGCACTAACGTCGGGCTCTTGTCTCTGCTGACTGCTGTGGTGAGCACACCTGTGAACAGCTATAATTGGACCCGGTAATCCTTTCTATGGTAGACAGAACCCATGGAGACACATTTGGCAGTAGCTTGCACGCTGCCCAATGGTCTTTTAGTGACATTAGCTATTCCACATGCTATTGGAGGGAAGCATCAGATTTTCGTTGCCCTGTGACAGCTAGCAGACCAGAGAACACCGAAAACTTGGGGACCACCTTGGCTAGGGGAGGCCCTACAGTAGCACTGGAGGCTACCTGCCCTAACAACCTCATGTCCCCAGATACATCCCTCCACGGCCCCTCAGGACCGCTCTTCATTGCCTGCTTGGCCTTTATGACCATTCTCAGATCAGGCCTAACAGCAGACCGCGACTGTGGCTGCGTGGTTCCCCTGACTCTCTGCGGGGGTTGACAGGCTGCCATACTCAGCTTCTGGGTCTCCCTCATACTAGTGCTGGCCCAGGCTCCACTTGTGGATGCCTGGGTGAGCTTGAGACAACACGCCATATGTCGAGCTCACTCAGCAGGTCTGCTTAGTAACTTGTCTTCTGTAGTGACCCACAAGAAAGACTACTACTGCATAGGCTTGACCACCAATGCCACCTTGGATGCAAGCCGGCCCCCGCAATTACCTGCCGTCGGTGGAGAGAGGTAGCTAGCAAGCTGCTCCTCCACCTTTGGCATAGCTAAATAGCCATGCCATTCATTCCCACAATGGTTATGAATATGGCTTATGTGTGGTTTTTCCCCAGAAGCCTGAGATTTTGTCATAAACTTCTGGAAGACAGTGTATTTCTGCTGTGTGAGGGATTTACTTTCACTGGGTAATCACTTCAAGCAGCTCTTTATATGCTGCTCTCAGTTTTTAACACATCCTTCGAACTCCTCAGAGGCAGAGAGGAATTATTACCCTTTTGGCTTTCCATAGCGGAAGGAGGAGTCGCAACGTGAACTCCAAAATCTAGCGGAGAGCCGAACCCGGAAGATGGAGCAAGAGATAGAGCAGCGCTCGTCTCCGGCTCCTCTTCCAGATCTAAGAGATCCCCCGAACCTGAGACGGTTGGCTGCCTCGGCAGCAGCCAGCCCAGATCCGCGAGGCTCTGAAATCTGACTCGCTTCAGCTTCTGTTTTTTTTCTCGAGAAGAGCGCGAGTCGAGCTGCTTAATGTAGTGTTTCACAGGTGCCATATATATATATATATATATATATATATCATGCGACAGGCTTAATTGCCACGTCACCTGATCATGGCAGGCCGATAAGTAGAAGCATAATTTTACACAAGCTTCCGATACCGGTCACACGCGCACGGCGTTCCCATACTGTTATACTAAATGCAACGTCAAAGTTCCCTTCTCAGGGAACAGGGTTAGCGTAACCCCGAAGATTTGTTCATTGCAGTTGAAAGTCTGTACATTTTGACAATAAGCCTGATTTTCAATTTTCAAATAATTTTGATTGCAACTATATATATATATAGCTTGGTAATGAAAAAAGAGTCATTCTGAATGTTGCAGAATGTTTTACTGTAAGGTCCCAGTTGCAGTAGATACAATGTGTATTTTTAAAAATATATATTTATAGTTACTGAAAAACAACAAGGTTAACTACAAGTTGTTGATCAGAAAGTGAGGTTTACTCTGACAATATAGGGCTTTCAGGAAAAACATTAGTTGATCACCACTTCCACTTCTTCCTCTTCTTCTTCCTCTTCTTCTTCTTCTTCTTCTTCTTCTTCTTCTTCTTCTTCTCTTCTTCTTCTTCTTCTTATTATTATTATTAGTAGTAGTAGTAGTAGAGGTAGTATAATTGGAGGTGGTGGTGTTGATGCTTGTCTTATTATGGTTAAAGCTTTCATTTTGAAAGGCAGTTAAGCTATCTGAGGTTGAAAAATGAATTCTGAGAGACAGAGACAGACAGTGAGGGTAAGACAGGTGCTGATGGGCAGAAAACTGTAGATATTAAATAGTAAAAGAACGACAGAAAAAGGGGAGAAAGCGAGAGAAACGCTCACTCGTCCTTTTTCATTATTTATTTCCTGCCTGTCGTTTTTTTCCACACTGCGCATATTGATGTGAGGAGAACTCTGTGTGTGTGTGTGTGTGTGTGTGTGTGTGTGTGTGTGTGTGTGTGTGTGTGTGTGTGTGTGTGTGTCAGAATCATTTCCTGACGAAGGAGACGAGCTGGAAGTAATCAGCAAACCGCTGATGCGGTGTGACAGACTGAGCATCGCAATCACACACACACACACACACACACACACACACACACACACACACACACACACACACACACACACACACAGAGTAATCTCACACACTAGCAAGACCCTCACACACTCACAGGAAGTTAGGACGATGTGTTGCCCTCTGAATACATATTGGTGTTTTATATGTCCGGTGTGTGTGTTGTATACGTATCAGCTCCTGATCTCAAGGAAACAGCCGCTGCTTAAGGTTACAAGAAGAAGAAGAGGAGGAGGAAGTCGAAGAGGAAGATGAAGAGGAAGAAAAAAAAGAGGAAGGAGAAGAAGCAGAGGAAGAAGAGGAAGAGGAAGAAGAAGAAGTAGGGGAAGAACAAAAAGCATGAGAAGAGGAAGAGGAACAGCAGGAAGAGGAGGAAGAAGAGGAAGAAGAAGAAGAAGAAGAAGAAGAGAAGAAGAGTAGAAGAGGAAGAAGAGGAGAAGAATAGAAGAGGAAGAGGAGGAAGAAGAAGAGGAAGAAGAAGAAGAAAAAGAAGAAGAGAAGAAGAGTAGAAGAGGAGGAAGAAGAAGAGGAAGAAGAGTAGAAGAGGAGGAAGAAGAAGAGGAAGAAGAGTAGAAGAGGAGGAAGAAGAAGAGTAGAAGAGTAGAAGAGGAGGAAGAAGAAGAGGAAGAAGAGTAGAAGAGGAGGAAGAAGAAGAGGAAGAAGAGTAGAAGAGGAGGAAGAAGAAGAGTAGAAGAAGAGTAGAAGAGGAGGAAGAAGAAGAGTAGAAGAAGAGTAGAAGAGGAAGAAAAATAAGGGGAAGAAGAAGAAGATTATACAGTGAGGGGAAAAGTATTTGACCCCCTGCTGATTTTGTACGTTTGCCCGCTGATAAAGAAATGATCAGTCTATAATTTTAATGGTAGGTTTATTTGAACAGTGAGAGACAGAATAACAACAAAAACATCCAGAAAAACACGTCAAAAATGTTATAAATTGATTTACAGTTTAATGAGGGAAATAAGTATTTGACCCCCTCTCAATCAGATACATTTCTGGCTCCCAGGTGTCTTTTATACAGGTAACGAGCTGAGATTAGGAGCACACACACTCTTAAAGGGAGTGGTCGAGCACCGGCTATGGATGGAGAGGAGGCAGATGATTCTGACACTCGATGATTCTCACCTGTATCTAATTACCCCAAGATCACTTGTGTGGAGCTTCCATAACCAGCAATAGAGAAAAGAGCATGTGAGATAGCTGATCACACACACACATACACACAGACACACACAGACACATACACACACACACACACACACACACACTGAGTTTTTTGAGACTGAATAAATGGCCGGAGCTCTGCTAAACGTTTCCTCTGTCACCTGAGAGTTTCTCTACTCTCTCCCCCACGGTGTTCTACACTGCGTGGCCCTCGTACAGGAATTGTGTTGGACTCCTACAGGAACTGTTAATTCTTCGATTCGCAGCTTGACTGAACAAGAACAGATAAGTGGAAAAAGTAAACAAACCGCACCTTCAAACAAAGGGGCCACTCACCTGTATTTCTGGAACCAATGGTAGCTTGGCTACTTAGTGTCTTTTGAGACTATGAACATCAATTTTCTTTCACACGAATACCGAATGTATAATCAGGTTGGCTGTCAGTCACAGTCTCACCTTTTCACAGAAGACGTGAGGTGATCATCATCGATTGATGCCAGTTTCTCAGCATTAGCATTAGCTTGGTGTGTCCAGATTTGAGAACGTTATTACACTCAGTGAGTGAAAAAACCTACACATAGACAATAACACAGAAAAGCGTTTACAAACCCATATACACCCGTGTCAGGATCAATTACACATCAATTTATACATCGGTTTAATGGATTAGTTTACTATCACACTTTATTGTAGTCTATATTCGTGTGTGTTGGTGAAAGGGGGTGTGTGTGGGGGGGGCTTCCTGCCAGCAGCTGCATGGTAGATTGAATGCTTATCCTGATGTTGATTGGTTATCTCGTTGCCACGGTGCCCTCAGTGTGCATCAGTCTCTCCTGCTCATCCTGACATGGACTGGGGGATTCTGGGTAATTGATGAATGAGGTTTATGCATGCATTTGTCCCGCGCGCACACACACACACACACACACAACTGATAAAGTTTGGGTGTGATTGGTGTTTATTAGGTGACGATAGTAAAATCCTCCCGAGAGGAAGACAGACAGGTATGTTGACAAATAGATAGATTTTGAGACACAGCTGTGTGTGTGTGTGTGTCTGTGTGTGTGTGTGTGTGTCTGTGTGTGCGTGTGGTGCGTGTGAGTGTGTGTGTGTGTGTGTGTGTGCGTGTGTGTCTGTGTGTGTGTGTCTGTGTGTGCGTGTCTGTGCGTGTGTGAGTGTGCGTGTGTGTGTGTGTCTGTGTGTCTGTGTGTGCGTGTCTGTGTGAGTGTGTGAGTGTGTGAGTGTGTGTGTGTGTGTGTGTGCAGTATCCCCATCAGCTAGCAGAACTGTAGTAAATGAAAAGTAAAAGTTGTCCCTGAAGTTGATTATTTTCCTCTAACAGCACATGTGAGTGTTTCCTGCTTTCATCAGTAACTTACCAACAACAACCATTTATATTCATTACAGAAGAACATATTTGATCCATTTCTCCTTACATTTACATACATGTTCAATAACATGAGTGACTTCCTGTTCTCACTTACTATAGAGCAGCTGTGAATACTCGTTCCCTCACCGTCTCTATTCTCTCTCTCTATTCTCTCTCTCTATTCTTTTTTTTTTTTTTTTTTCTTTTTTTTTTTTTTTTTTTTTTTTTTCTCTATTCTCTCTCTATTCTCTCTCTCTATTCTCTCTCTATTCTCTCTCTATTCTCTCTCTCTATTCTCTCTCTATTCTCTCTCTCTATTCTCTCTCTATTCTCTCTATTCTCTCTCTCTATTCTCTCTCTCTATTCTCTCTCTATTCTCTCTCTCTATTCTCTCTCTATTCTCTCTCTATTCTCTCTCTCTATCTCTCTCTCTCTATTCTCTCTCTCTTTTCTCTCTCTCTATTCTCTCTCTATTCTCTCTCTATTCTCTCTCTCTATTCTCTCTCTCTATTCTCTCTCTATTCTCTCTCTATTCTCTCTCTCTATTCTCTCTCTCTATTCTCTCTCTCTATTCTCTCTCTATTCTCTCTCTCTCTCTATTCTCTCTATTCTCTCTCTATCTCTCTCTCTCTATTCTCTCTCTATTCTCTCTCTACTCTCTCTATTCTCTCTCTCTATTTTCTCTCTCTATTCTCTCTCTCTACTCTCTCTATTCTCTCTCTCTATTTTCTCTCTCTCTACTCTCTCTATTCTCTCTCTATTTTCTCTCTCTCTACTCTCTCTATTCGCTCTATTCTCTCTCTCTCTCTCTCTCTCTCTCTCTCTCTATTCTCTCTCTCTACTCTCTCTCTATTCTCTCTCTATTTGCTCTATTTTTCTCTCTCTCTCTCTATTCTCTCTCTACTCTCTCTCTCTATTCTCGCTCTCTATTCTCGCTCTCTACTCTCTCTCTCTCTATTCTCTCTCTCTATTCTCTATCTCTATTCTTTCTCTCTATTCTCTCTATCTCTATTTTCTCTATTCTCTATCTCTCTCTCTATTCTCTCTCTTCAGGTTAATAAGATAAAAAATCACAGCTTGTCGTGTTCCAGAGAAACCACAAAGAAACATAAACTCCTCTGTAATTAAGAAAAGTTATAGTTACAGCTTTACCTCTGACTGTTACACAGTCTAGAACTCGTCACAGTCCAGAACACGTCACAGTCCAGAACACGTCACAGTCCAGAACACGTCACAGTCCAGAACACGTCACAGTCCAGAACTCAGCAGATATTGTTGATGCTGGTCATGTTGATGTGTAGTGTTCAGTTCCTCTAGCTGTATTTCACACTAAACCTCCACCACTTTCTCATCACCTAATCGATGTTGTCCACGTCCACTGATAGCGACTTGCTAACATCTTCCTGTAGTTATAAACGCAGCCTAGCGTTCCACAATCAGAGCGTCTGAGCAATCACAGAGGAGGCGTGTGATTGAATTCGGGTCTGATGGCACCATGAGCGAGGACACCATGCAATCAGTACAGCTTCAGAGCAAAGACACTGTGCTGTAGCTTCACTCTTCACCATAGCTCATCCTCATCCTAAACATGATCCTGTCATGTGTCCAGTCTTTCAGTTCATAAAGTGCTGCTTGAAAGTTTGCTTGAGAACCCTTTACAAATTTTACACTTTACACATATTTCTGCATAAATAACATCAGATTGTCATAAAAGTCCTAAAAGTAGATTAAGAATCCAATTAAAGAAATTAGACTAAAATATTAAACTTGGTCATTTATTTATCATCTCGTTTGTTTAACTGGGTTCTCTTTATCTACTTTTAGAACTTGTGTGAAAATCTGATGGTGTTTAGATCACATTTATGCAAAAATATAGAAAGAAAGAAAGTCAGAAAACAGAACATTTAAAGAAGAATGGATGGAGAAGTGTGTGTTTATTCTCATTTCAGTTCAGTGTTGTGTGTGTAGCGTGTGTAACAGTGGACAGTGTTGTGTGTGTGTAACAGTGGACAGTGTTGTGTGTGTGTGTGTGTAACAGTGGACAGTGTTGTGTGTGTGTGTAACAGTGGACAGTGTTTTGTGTGTGTGTGTGTGTGTGTGTAACAGTGGACAGTGTTGTGTGTGTGTGTGTAACAGTGGACAGTGTTGTGTGTGTGTAGTGTGTGTAACAGTGGACAGTGTTGTGTGTGTAGTGTGTGTAACAGTGGACAGTGTTGTGTGTGTGTGTGTGTAACAGTGGACAGTGTTTGTGTGTGTAACAGTGGACAGTGTTGTGTGTGTGTGTAGTGTGTGTAACAGTGGACAGTGTTGTGTGTGTGTGTGTGTGTAACAGTGGACAGTGTTGTGTGTGTAGTGTGTGTAACAGTGGACAGTGTTGTGTGTGTAGTGTGTGTAACAGTGGACAGTGTTGTGTGTGTAGTGTGTGTAACAGTGGACAGTGTGTGTGTGTGTGTGTAACAGTGGACAGTGTTGCGTGTGTGTAGTGTGTGTAACAGTGGACAGTGTTGTGTGTGTGTGTGTGTGTAACAGTGGACAGTGTTGTGTGTGTGTGTGTGTAACAGTGGACAGTGTTGTGTGTGTGTGTGTGTGTGTGTATAACAGTGGACAGTGTTGTGTGTGTGTGTGTGTAGTGTGTAACAGTGGACGGTGTTGTGTGTGTGTGTGTAGTGTGTGTAACAGTGGACAGTGTTGTGTGTGTGTGTCGTGTGTGTGTGTGTAACAGTGGACAGTGTTGTGTGTGTAGCGTGTGTAACAGTGGACAGTGTTGTGTGTGTGTGTGTGTGTAACAGTGGACAGTGTTGTGTGTGTGTGTAGTGTGTATGTAGTGTGTGTAACAGTGGACAATGTTGTGTGTGTATGTGTGTAACAGTGGACAGTGTTGTGTGTGTGTGTGTGCGTGTCGGTGTGTGTAACAGTGGACAATGTTGTGTGTGTGTGTGTGTGTGTGTAACAGTGGACAGTGTTGTGTGTGTGTGTGAGTGTGTGTAACAGTGGACAGTGTGGTGTGAGTGTAACAGTGGACAGTGTTGTGTGTGTGTGTGTGTGTGTGTGTGTGTGTGTGTGTGTGTAACAGTGGACAGTGTTGTGTGTGTGTGTGTGTGTGTGTGTGTGTGTGTGTGTGTGTGTAGTGTGTGTAACAGTGGACAGTGTTGTGTGTGTGTGTGTGTAGTGTGTGTAACAGTGGACAGTGTTGTGTGTGTAGTGTGTGTAACAGTGTGACAGGTTGTGTGTGGTGTGTGTGTAACAGTGGACAGTGTTGTGTGTGTGTCGTGTGTGTGTGTAACAGTGGACAATGTTGTGTGTAGTGTGTGTAACAGTGGACAGTGTTGTGTGTGTGTAGCGTGTGTAACAGTGGACAGTGTTGTGTGTGTGTGTAGTGTGTATGTAGTGTGTGTAACAGTGGACAATGTTGTGTGTGTAGTGTGTGTAACAGTGGACAGTGGTGTGTGTGTGTGTGTGTAGTGTGTGTAACAGTGGACAGTGTTGTGTGTGTGTGTGTGTGTGTGTGCGGCGTGTGTAACAGTGAACAGTGTTGTGTATGTGTGTGTGTGTAACAGTGGACAGTGTTGTGGGTGTCGTGTGTGTAACAGTGGACAGTGTTGTGGGTGTCGTGTGTGTAACAGTGGACAGTGTTGTGTGTGTTGTGTAACAGTGGACAATGTTGTGTGTCGTGTGTGTAACAGTGGACAGTGTTGTGTGTGTGTGTGTGTGAGTGTGTGTAACAATGGACAGTGTTGTGTGTGAGTGTGTGTAACAGTGGACAGTGTTGTGTGTGTCATGTGTGTAACAGTGGACAATGTTGTGTGTGTCGTGTGTGTAACAGTGGACAGTGTTGTGTGTGTGTGTGTGTGTGTGTAACAGTGGACAGTGTTGTGTGTGAGTGTGTGTAACAGTGGACAGTGTTGTGAGTGTAACAGTGGACAGTGTTGTGTGTGTGTGTGTGTGTAACAGTGGACAGTGTTGTGTGTGTGTGTGTGTGTGTGTGTGTAGTGTGTGTAACAGTGGACAGTGTTGTGTGTGTGTGTGTGTGTGTGTGTGTGTGTGTGTGTGTGTGTGTGTGTGTGTGTGTGTGTAACAGTGGACAGTGTTGTGTAGTGTGTGTAACAGTGGACAGTCGTGTGTGTGTGTAACAGTGGACAGTGTTGTGTGTGTAGTGTGTGTAACAGTGGGCAGTGTTGTGTGTGTGTGTGTGTGTGTATATGTGTGTGTGTGTGTGTGTGTAACAGTGGACAGTGTTGTGTGTGTAATGTGTGTAACAGTGGACAGTGTTGTGTGTGTGTGTGGTGTGTGTAACAGTGGACAGTGTTGTGTGTGTGTGTGTAGTGTGTGTAACAGTGGACAGTGTTGTGTGTGTAGTGTGTGTATCAGTGGGCAGTGTTGTGTGTGTGTAGTGTGTGTAACAGTGGACAGTGTTGTGTGTGTGTGTGTGTAGAGTGTAACAGTGGACAGTGTTGTTGTGTGTGTGTGTGTGTGTGTAGTATGTGTAACTGTGGACAGTGTTGTGTGTGTGTGTGTGTGTGTGTGTGTGTGTGTGTGTAGTGTGTGTGTAACAGTGGACAGTGTTGTGTGTGTGTGTGTAACAGTGGACAGTGTTGTGTGTGTGTGTGTGTGTGTGTGTGTAGTGTGTGTAACGCCATTGTGTGTGTGTGTGTGTGTGTGTGTGTGTAGTGTGTGTAACAGTGGACAGTGTGTGTGTGTGTGTGTGTGTGTAGCGTGTGTAACAGTGGACAGTGTTGTGTATGTGTGTGTGTAACAGTGGACAGTGTTGTGGGTGTCGTGTGTGTAACAGTGGACAGTGTTGTGTGTGTCATGTGTGTAACAGTGGACAATGTTGTGTGTGTCATGTGTGTAACAGTGGACAGTGTTGTGTGTGTGTGTAACAGTGGACAGTGTTGTGTGTGAGTGTGTGTAACAGTGGACAGTGTTGTGTGTGTCATGTGTGTAACAGTGGACAATGTTGTGTGTGTCGTGTGTGTAACAGTGGACAGTGTTGTGTGTGTGTGTGTGTGTGTAACAGTGGACGTGTTGTGTGTGTGATGTGTGTAACAGTGGACAGTGTTGTGAGTGTAACAGTGGACAGTGTTGTGTGTGTGTGTGTGTGTGTAACAGTGGACAGTGTTGTGTGTGTGTGTGTGTGTAGTGTGTGTAACAGTGGACAGTGTTGTGTGTGTGTGTGTAGTGTGTGTAACAGTGGACAGTGTTGTGTGTGTGTGTGTGTAACAGTGGAAAGTGTTGTGTGTGTGTGTGTGTGTGTGTGTGTGTAGTGTGTGTAACAGTGGACAGTGTTGTGTGTGTGTGTGTGTGTAACAGTGGACAGTGTGTGTGTGTGTGTGTGTGTGTGTGTAACAGTGGACAGTGTTGTGTGTGTATTGTGTGTAACAGTGGACAGTGTTGTGTGTGTGTGTGTGCGTGTAGTGTGTAGTGTGTAGTGTGTGGTGTGTTTGTGTAGTGTGTGTGTGTAGTGTGTGTAACAGTGGACAGTGTTGTGTGTGTGTAGTGTGTGTGTGTGGGGTGTGTGAGTGTGTAGTGTGTGGTGTGTTTGTGTAGTGTGTGTGTGTAGTGTGTAGTGTGTAGTGTGTGTAGTGTGTGTGTGTAGTGTGTAGTGTGTAGTGTGTGTGTGTAGTGTGTAGTGTGTAGTGTGTGGTGTGTTTTGTAGTGTGTGTGTGTAGTGTGTAGTGTGTGGTGTGTAGTGTGTAGTGTGTGTAACAGTGGACAGTGTTGTGTGTGTGTGTGTGTGTGTGTAACAGTGGACAGTGTTGTTGTGTGTGTGTGTAGTGTGTGTAACAGTGGACAGTGTTGTGTGTGTGTGTGTGTGTGTGTAACAGTGGACAGTGTTGTTGTGTGTGTGTAGTGTGTGTAACAGTGGACAGTGTTGTTGTGTGTGTGTAGTGTGTGTAACAGTGGACAGTGTTGTGTGTGTAGTGTGTAGTGTGTGTGTGTGGTGTGTGTGTGCGTGTGTGTAGTGTGTAGTGTGTGTGTGTAGTTTGTAGTGTGTGTGTGTAGTGTGTAGTGTGTGTAACAGTGGACAGTGTTGTGTGTGTGTGTGTGTGTGTGTGTAACAGTGGACAGTGTTGTTGTGTGTGTGTAGTGTGTGTAACAGTGGACAGTGTTGTTGTGTGTGTGTAGTGTGTGTAACAGTGGACAGTGTTGTGTGTGTGTGTGTGTAGTGTGTGTGTGTGGTGTGTGTGTGCGTGTGTGTAGTGTGTAGTGTGTGGTGTGTTTGTGTAGTGTGTGTGTGTAGTTTGTAGTGTGTGTAGTGTGTAGTGTGTGTAACAGTGGACATCGTTCCAGCGTTACAGGATCGATCCATTCAGGATGTAGATGTTAAATGTATGAATTTATCTCTAATGATCAGACTGAGGAGACGTGGTGAGGAAAAACTCCCTGAGACGATCTGAGGAAGAAACCTCGAGAGGAACCAGACACAAAAGGGAACCCGTCCACATCTGGGTGACACCGGATAGTGCGATTATAAATAAATACACCCCTTCTGTAAATGTGCTAATACATGCTCAAATAGTGTGTAAGCAGGAAATTCATTACAGTTTCTACAGGAAGTCTGTTTTGTTGAACTTCTCCACTGTTCACTGATGGAGACTCGAGTGCAGAACTGTTCATGGTATTAGCAGTCTTAAAGATATCATAGCAGTCTTAAGGTGAATAAGGTTGACTTAAAATCAGGAACACTAGGACATAAGAACGCTAACTGAAATTATTCTCTGCTTGAAGTTCAAATCCAACGTGTCCTGGCCTTAGTGATTATACATTAGTCAAAAGTGTTCACGTGAAGCTCTATTATAAAACAAAACATAACCACTTCGAATTAAACTACTCACAAATTTCAGACACATGAAGTAAACCGAGTCTGAAAAGTCCACTGGAGTGGATTCTCTTCCAGCCCAAGAGCATGTCCTGCAGATTCATTCTCATCAAGATTAATCTGGGTTTAATAAATCATTAGAAGCTATTCACTGAAACAGAGATGGTGAAGGAGAAGTTACTGATACTGAGACTGGCCGGGAAACACAAAGATAAAGTTCAAGACAAACTAGAACCAATCTCTCTTTCAGCTACTACAATTACTAATATTAACTTCTAATAGTTTTGATAATAACGATGAAGTACATAGCTACAATTTTGAAATGCTAACGTGTTTTATTTATATATATATATATAATATGTATATATACACAGTATCTCACAAAAGTGAGTACACCCCTCCCATTTTTGTAAATATTTGATGATATCTTTTCATGTGGCAACACTGAAGAAATGACACTTTGCTACAATGTAAAGTAGTGAGTGTACAGCTTGTGTAACAGTGTACATTTACTGTCCCTCAAAATAAGTCAACACACAGACATTAATGTCTAAACCACTGGAAACAAAAGTAAGTACACCCCCAAGTGAAAATGTCCAAATTGGGCCCAATTTCCCTCCCCGGTGTCATGTGACTTGTTGGTGTTACAAGGTCTTGTAACTGTGTTAAATTTGGTGTCATCGCTCTCACACTCCCTCATACTGGTCACTGGAAGTTCAACATGGCACCTCATGGCAAAGAACTCTCTGAGGATCTGAAAGAAAGAATTGTTGCTCTACAGAAAGATGGCCTAGGCTAGAAGAAGATTGCCAAGACCCTGACACTGAACTGCAGCATGGTGGACAAGACCATACAGCGGTTTAACAGGACAGGTTCCACTCAGAACAGGCCTCGCCATGGTCCACCAAAGAAGTTGAGTGCATGTGCCCAGCGTCATATACAGAGATTGTCTTTGGGAAATAGATGTATGAGTGCTGCCAGCATTGCTGCAGAGGTTGAAGGGGTGGGGGGTCAGCCTGTCAGTGCTCAGACCATACAACACACACTGCATCAGATTGGTCTGCATGGCTGTTGTCCTAGAAGGAAGCCTCTTCTAAAGACGATGCACAAGAAAGGCCACAAACAGTTTGCTGAAGACAAGCAGACTAAGGACATGGATTACCATGTCCTGTGGTCTGATGAGACTAAGATAAAAAAAAATTTGGTTCAGATGGTGTGAAGCGTGTGTGGTGGCAACCAGGTGAGGAGTACAAAGACAAGTGTGTCTTGCCTACAGTCGAGTATGGTGGTGGGAGTGTCATGGTCTGGGGCTGCATGAGTGCTGCCGGCACTGGGGAGATACAGTTCATTGAGGGAATCAGGAATGTCAAACATGTACTGTGACATACTGAAGCAAAGCATGATCTGTATGCAGTATTCCAACATGATAACGACCCCAAACACACCTCCAAGCCTTGCTAAAGTAGCTGAGGGTGAAGGTGATGGACTGGCCAAGCATGTCTCCAGACCTAAACCCTATTGAGCATCTGTGGGGCATCCTCAAACAGAAGGTGGAGGAGCACAAGGTCTCTAACATCCACCAGCTCTGTGATGTCATCATGG
Organism: Ameiurus melas; assembly: GCA_012411365.1. Taxonomy (NCBI): domain Eukaryota; kingdom Metazoa; phylum Chordata; class Actinopteri; order Siluriformes; family Ictaluridae; genus Ameiurus; species Ameiurus melas. Next base: position 38,539,951 of record CM022755.1, read on the forward strand.
AGGAGTGGAAGAGGACTCCAGTGGCGACCTGTGAAGCTCTGGTGAACTCCATGCCCAAGAGGGTTAAGGCAGTGCTGGAAAATAATGGTCCCCACACAAAATATTGACACTTTGGGCCCAATGTGGACATTTTCACTTAGGGGTATACTCACTTTTGTTACCAGCGGTTAAGACATTAATGTCTGTGTGTTGAGTTATTTAGAGGGACAGTAAATGTACACTGTTACACAAGCTGTACACTCACTACTTTACATTGTAGCAAAGTTTCATTTCTTCAGTGTTGTCACGTGAAAAGTTATCATCAAATATCTACACAAATGTGAGGGGTGTACTAACTTTTGTGAGATACTGTGTGTGTGTATATATATATATATATATATATATATATATATATATATATATATATATATATATATAGTTGTTTATTCATTTCCCCCTCACACTGACTGTGAGCTAGCGTCCGGCAGAATTGAGAGACCGTCAGCCAATAAGACGCGAGTGTTTCCACGAATTGTCCTATAAACTCTGTCTGATCGGTCTTGCCTCTGTCCACTGAAGATATACAGTAACATTACATCACCGCCATCTTCTTTTACTGACGTTCAGTTACGCAGTGACAAACAGCTCCGAGTGGAGAATTATTCAGCAATAAAGAAAACATCTCCAGGGCAAAATGTGATCTATTTTAAAAATGCATTTTACTTCATATTGTTTTCTTAACAATAAATTTGAAATGCAAATAAACGTTGTTTTACTGACATCAGTAACTGTAATTATATTACATCCATTTAAAATATAAGGCGTTAGGCACATTATCAGAAAGTCATTAGATTACTTTCAGATATTTTCAGTTGCTTAGATCTCATTTACTGCAGCGAGTGAATCCAGTTCTCTAATCAGGAGTCATGGCAGGTTCTGTATCACATCCTGTGTGTCTCTCTTGTGTTCATGTAAATATAATCGTTATGGAGCGTGGCTCGGTGAGAATGGAGAGAAAGATCAGCATCACTTCTTATCCGTAAGAGAATGGAAAGAGTGATCAGAGTTTATTTTGGTTTTTCTCTCTCTGGTCTGATTAATGCAGCGATGAGGAGGAGTGTGTGTTTATTCTACACAAACTCTACACATCAGTGTAAATCAGCCAAAATTAATTCAGAGGCAGACGCTAGTGTGTGACATTAGCATGCTACGAACATTCATTTATTCCTCTACTGTCTAGCTGTGATCTACTGAGATCTGTGGATTGGTTAGCAATTAGTGATGTGTTTTAGCGGTGTGTAGAGTCAGTGATGTGTGTGTAGAGTTAGTGATGTGTGTTAGCGTGTGTGTAGAGTCAGTGATGTGTGTGTAGAGTTAGTGATGTGTGTTAGCGGTGTGTAGAGTTAGTGATGTGTGTTAGCGGTTAGCAGTGTGTGGGATTAGCAAGTAACAACAGCACTGTAGAGTGCTGCAACTCCGTCATCTACTGAGATACAGTTCTGTGTTTGTGTGTGTGTGTATGTGTGTGTGTGTGTGTGTGTGTGTGTGAGAGAGAAAGAGAAGAGAGAAAGAGAGAGAGAGAGAGAGAGAGAGAGAGAGAGAGAGATGGGCAAACGGAAAGCATGACCTAGATATTCAAACTCCTGTAACACATTAAAGTCTGATAAGTGGATGAGAGAGAGAACGAGTGAGAGAGAGAGAGAGAGAGAGAGAGAGAGAGAGATAATGGAAGGATAAATAGAGGTCAGTAAGTGTTATATACAGGAGAGCGCATGGAGTAACGGTCAGAGCACCAGATAAATAAATAAACAATTAAATGTAAAATAACTGGATCAGGTGCTATTCTATCTGCTGCTGCATCATGAGTTTCTAAATGAGGTTTTTTATACCACTGAATTAGACTTAACATCTGCAGCATAGAGACATGACAGAGAGACAGATAGAGGGAGAGACAGATAGAGAGAGACAGAAACAAGCAGACAGAGAGCTAGATTAGGAGACAGACGGATAGGGAGAGAGACGAAAACATACAGGAAGAGAGACAGACAGCTACAGAGACAGACAAACAGAGAGACAGACAGAAAGTGAGAGAGAGACCAGCAGAGACAGACAAACAGACAGCTAGATAAAGAGACCGACAGATAGGGAGAGAGATGACAGAAAGACAGCTACACAGACAGTCAGACAGACAGACAAACAGAGAGATGGGCAGATAAAGAGAGAGACAGAGAGACAGAGACAGATAGACAGGCAGACAGAGAGAGAGAAACAGACAGACAGACAGACAGATAGATAAAGAGACATACAGACAGAGATAGACAGAGAGAGACAGACAGATAGGGAGAGAGACAACAGACAGCATATCTGAGAGGACAGCTACAGAGAAAGTGAGTCAGATAGACAGATAGAGAGAGAGACAGAGACAGACAGATTGAGAGACAGACAGAGAGAGACAGACAGACAGATAGATAAAGAGAGAGACAGACAGATAGGGAGATAGAGAGATAGACAGTCAGACAGACAAACAGAGAGACAGATACAGACAGACAGAGAGATAGACAGTCAAACAGACAAACCGAGAGACAGATAGAGACAAACAGAAAGAGACAGATAGATCAATAAAGAGACAAACAAATAGGGAGACAGAGAGAGAGATAAGGAGACAGATACAGAGAGAGACAGATAGAAAAGTAGACATATAGACAGAGAGAGAGAGAGAGACAGATTTGGAGACAGACAAACAGATAGGGAGACAGAGAGAGACAGATAGATAGGAAGACAGAGACAGACCGATAAGGTGACAGACAGACCGAGAGAGACAGACAGATAGGGAGACAGAGAGAGAGACAGACAGATAAGGAAACAGACAGACAGGCTGTTAAAGTGTGCACTAACTCCAGTGACCTCCACAGCACAATTTTATTGGGGTTTTTTTGTATTTTTTACTGAGTGTTTGACGAGTGGACGATTCCTGTCTCACTTCCCTTTGAAGGCGAGCGGACTTCCATCTAAAATTCTCTTTCAAATGACAAACTCACTGCTCTGAACCTCAGCCAGCTTTTCCTAAAACTCTGTCTCTCTCTGTGCACTACACACACGACTGCACTGCTCTCCATCAGCTCACACGCCGTTATATTTTCGTTATGTGGAGCTGATCACGCTAACGGAGAGCGAGGGAGTGCTAATGTAGTCATAATTAAGGGGACGAGTATTGATTAAACTGTTTAAAGTAATTAAAGGCCTCATTAAGCCTTGCTAAGCTAAGAGTGATTAGTTTCATCAGTTTTTAAACATTAATCTAACATTTCATTTTTATGCAAATTAACGAAGGATTCCATTATTGAGCAGTGAGACAGATTCAGGGTTTAAAAATCATATGAATCTGAATCTGAATCACAGAACACAACCAAATGAATCTGAACCTGAATCTGAACCCACTCAGATGGGTCAACAAATGAATCTTTCTGAAAAATGAATTTTTCTGAAAATGAATACGAATCTTTAAACATTTTACAGGTCAGCTTTAACAGTAATTAAAATTATTAAGTGATTAAATATCCTCATATGACTCTCAAACTGAAACGGAATCATATGAATCAGAAAATTTATGTTAATCATGCAGCAGATCAACATTAAAAAAAACATGCTTCTTCTCAGTTTTCTCCTAAAATATGGCCAAATCTTCAACTTTTTAAAAATCCATCTTTGAAAAAGGGGATGTTGCACTGGAACTTTCACTCCCTAAAAAATCCCACAATGCACCGCAAATCGTCGGGGTTACGCATGTAACCCTGTTCCCTGAGAAGGGAACGAGACATTGCATTTAGCATAACAGTATGGGAGCGCCTTGCGCACGTGACCGGTAGCTCAAGCTTGTGTAAAATCATGCCTCTACTTATATGACTGTCATGATCAGACATGGAAATTAAGTGCGTCGCATGATATATATATGGCACTGTGAACCACGCCGCCAGCCTCTATTATCTGAAGCGAAGACTCAATTCACAGGCCTGCCCTGGTATAACAATGATATGCAACGTCTCGTTCCCTTCTCAGGGAACAGGGTTACATATGTAACCCCGACGTTTCCTTACAAAGGGAACTTCAACGTTGCAATTAGCATAACAGAATGGGAACAGGAATACCCACTCCGTCATACCAAGGGTACGGCCTGTTCAAAAATACCCAAGCCCGAGGGTCACTGCAAGACACTCGAGCCCGGGGAGAAATTAATATCCAGGCTGTAATAACGAATGACTGTGTGAGGCGTAGACCACCCTGCAGCCGCACACACATCCTGCAAGGATACCCCTTTGGACAAAGCCTTTCAAGAGGCGACCGCCCTAGTGGAATAAGCTCTTATGCCCCGAGGCGTGGCGAGACCACACGCCTCATAAGCCATAGAGATTGCTTCCACTATCCAAGAAGAGATGCGCTGCTTTGACACAGCATCACCTCTACTGACGCCACCAAAGCAGACCAGCAGCTGCTCCGACTTACACCACTGGCCGGAGCGGTGGACGTAAATAAAGAGAGCCCTTACTGGACACAGCAGGTGCATCCTCTCTTGTTCCGGTGTGAGGAATGGAGGAGGGCAGAAAGCCTGCAACACCACAGGGTGGGCAGCCGATGTAGGCACTTTAGGAATATAATCCAGCCTAGGATACAGGAAGGCCTTGGCTAGTCCAGGAGCAAAGTCAAGGCAGGAGGGGGCAACAGAGAGAGCTTGTAGAGAGATGTCAGGGCCAGTAGAAGAGCTACCTTTACAGTCAGAAGCTTCTCAGATGCTGACTCTAAGGGCTCAAATGGGGCCCCTGACAGACTTTCCAAGACCACAGAAAGGTCCCAGGAAGGTACTCGCTGCCTGCAGATTGGCCTCAACTGTCTGACACCAAGCATGAACCTCATAGAAAAAAAAAAAAAAAAAAAAAAAAAATAAAAAAAAAAAAAAAAAAAAAAAAAAAAAAAATTAAAAAAAAAAAAAAAAAAAAAAAAAAAAAAAAAAATTATATTAGAGGATGCGGCCCCAAAAAAAGCCCCCACAAACAGGGGGGGGGGGGGAAAAAGGGGGAGAAAAAAAACCGGAAGGAAAAAAAGGAAAACCCCGGAGAAAGGGGGGGGGGGAAGAAGAGGAAAAGAGAAAAAAAAAAAAAAAAAGAGGAGGGGGGGGGGGGGGGGGGGGGGGCCCCAGCGAAAAAAAAAAAAAATAATAAAAAAAAAAAAAGGGTGGGGTGTTGGAAAAAAAAGAAAAAAAAAAAAAAAAAAAAAAAAAAAAAAAAAAAATGATAAAAAAATAAATAGGTTTGGTTTTTTAGGGAGTTTAAAATTTTTTTGCCCCCCCCCCACAAAACCCGTACTTGGTGGCAAAACCCTTGTTGGCAATCACAGAGGTCAGACGTTTCTTGTAGTTGGCCACCAGGTTTGCACACATCTCAGGAGGGATTTTGTCCCACTCCTCTTTGCAGATCTTCTCCAAGTCATTAAGGTTTCGAGGCTGACGTTTGGCAACTCGAAACTTCAGCTCCCTCCACAGATTTTCTATGGGATTAAGGTCTGGAGACTGGCTAGGCCAGTCCAGGACCTTAATGTGCTTCTTCTTGATCCACTCCTTTGTTGCCTTGGCCGTGTGTTTTGGGTCATTGTCATGCTGGAATACCCATTTTCAATGCCCTGGCTGAGGGAAGGAGGTTCTCACCCAAGATTTGACGGTACATGGCCCCGTCCATCGTCCCTTTGATGCGGTGAAGTTGTCCTGTCCCCTTAGCAGAAAAACACCCCAAAGCATAATGATTCCACCTCCATGTTTGACGGTGGGGATGGTGTTCTTGGGGTCATAGGCAGCATTCCTCCTCCTCAAAACACTGCGAGCTGAGTTGATGCCAAAGAGCTCCATTTTGGTCTCATCTGGTAAATGTAAACTTATATAGCGCTTTTATCCAAAGCACTGTGTCTCATTCACCCATTCACACACACACTGACTCACACCAATGGTAGCAGAGCTGCCATGCAAGGCGCTAGCTTGCCATCGGGAGCAACTTGGGGTTCAGTGTCTTGCCCAAGGACACTTCAGCATGTGGAGTCACCCAGGCCGGGAATCGAACCGACAACCCTACGATTAGTGGACAACCCACTCTACCAACTGCGCCACATATCTGACCACAACACTTTCACCCAGTTGTCCTCTGAATTATTCAGATGTTCATTGGATGGGCATGTATATGTGCTTTCTTGAGCAGCGGGATCTTGCGGGCGCTGCAGGATTTCAGTCCTTCACGTAATGTGTTACCAATTGTTTCCTTAGTGACTATGGTCCCAGCTGCCTTGAGATCATTGACAAGATCCTCCCGTGTAGTTCTGGGCTGATTCCTCACTGTTCTCATGATCATTGCAGCTCCACGAGGTGAGATCTTGCATGAAGCCCCAGGCCGAGGGAGATTGACAGTTCTTTGTGTTTTTTTCTTTTTGCGCAAAACGCACCAACTGTTGTCACCTTCTCACCAAGCTGCTTGGCAATTGTCTTGTAGCCCATTCCAGACTTGTGTAGGTCTACAATCTTGTCCCTGACATCCTTGGAGAACTCCTTGGTCTTGGCCATGGTGGAGAGTTTGGAATCTGATTGATTGATTGCTTCTGTGGACAGGTGTCTTTTATGCAGGTAACAAGCTGAGATTAGGAGCACTCCCTTTAAGAGTATGCTCCTAATCTCAGCTTGTTACCTGTATAAAAGACACCTGGGAGCCATAAATCTTTCTGATTGAGAGGGGGTCAAAAACTTAATTCCCTCATTAAAAAGCAAATCAATTTATAACATTTTTAACATGCATTTTTCTGGATTTTCTTGTTATTATTCTGCCTCTCACTGTTCAAATAAATCTACCATTAAAATTATATACTGATCATTTTTTTGTCAGTGGGCAAATGTACAAAATCAGCAGGGGATCAAATATTTCTTTCCCTCACTGTAGCTATTGTGCAATTCACTGGGTCTAACTTACGTTCCTCACACCACAAGACAAAAAGCCACCACTTGAACGCATACAATTTCCTTGTGGATGGTTTAACATGGTCTCTACAACCTCAGTTGTGAGACCAGAATCTATGAGCTGATGCCCCTCAGGGGTGAGACCCGCAGTTTCCATAGTTCTGGCCGAGGGTGATAGATCAGCCCTCCGGCTTGAGACAGTAGGTCCCTGCAGATTGGAATCTCCCAAGGAGTGCTGTCGAGCAAGGACATTATCTCTGAGAACCATATTTGAGCTTGTCCAGCCCCAATGGTGCAGGAGGAGTGAGGCCGAACCACAACGGGCAGTGTGTTCTCTCCTCGGAGGCAAACACATCCACTTCCGCTTGTCCGAACCTCCGCCATATGGCCTCCACCACTTGTAGATGGAGCCTCCACCCCCTGAGCCTGCCCCCCTGCCTTGACAGGATGTCTGCCCCTACATTCCGACTGCCTGGAATGTACATTGTACTCACTGACAAGAACTTTCCCTCTGCCCAGAGGAGGATTAGTTGTGCCTGCCTGAACAGGGGGAGTGAATGTAACCCTCCCTGGTGGTTGATATATGAGACCACAGCTGTGTTGTCTGACACAACTAGCACTCTGTGACCTCTCAACTGAAGGAGAAAGAATTTCAGTGCTAGGAATCTCTAGGCGATTTATATGCCACTTTAGATGAGGGCTGCTCCAAAGACCGTGAGCTGGACAGCCATTTAAGACTGCGCCCCAGTCCGTGAGGGACTTTCATTACCGTCTTGCGGTAAGTGGATGCTCTCATGTGCAATAGGCCCAATGGTATGACGTTGGCTGCTGCTGCCATAGGCCCAAGAGCCTCTCGTAAAGGCTGGAGGGGATTCTCAGACCTTGCTTTATCTTGCTCAAAGTTGATAGGATCGATTGTACGCGTGTTGGGGATAGAAACGCCCTCATCGTAGTAGACTCCCATACAACCCCTAGAAAAGTTGTCCTCTGCACTGGAGAAAACATACTTTTCTTGAGGTTCAACCTGAGCCCCAAGCTCCTCATGTGGGCGAGAACAACATCTCGATGTTGAACCGCCTGTTTCTTGGATCGTGTTAGAATTAAACAGTCGTCCAGGTAGTTACTTTGTGAAGGTGTGAGGGGATAAAGCTAGCCCAAAGGGAAGAACCCAAAATTGGTATGTTTTCTCCAAACGCAAACCTCAGGAACTTCCTGTGACTGGGCGATATTCCTATGTGGAAATATGCATCTTTCAGATCTATTGTCACAAACCAGTCCTCGGACTGAATCTGTGGCACGATAAGTTTGAGCATCAGCATCTTGTACCTGTATGTCCGAAGAGTATGGTTCAGATGACGCAGATCCAAAATTGGCCGCATATACTCACATCTTTTTTGCAGACCAGGAAATAATGGCTGTAAAAACCTCCCTCCCTTAGCGAATTTGTTACATGTTCTATGGCCCCTTTGTCCAAAAGGGAACTTATTTCCTGCGCTAACATTGGGCTCTGCTCTGTGCTGACAACTGTGGTGAGCACACCTTTGAACCGGGGGTCCTGAGCTCTGAACTGGACCCGGTAACCCTTTTCTATGGTAGACAGAACCCATGGGGACACATTTGGCAGTAGTTTTCACGCTGCCAAATGGTCTTTCAGTGATGTTAGCTTTTCCACATTTTGATGGAGGGAAAGCATCAGATTTCTGTCGCCCTGTGACAGCTCGCTGACCAGAGAAGACTGAAAACGTGGGATGGCCTCAGCCAGGGCAGGCCCTACAGTAGAACTGAGGGCTGGTTGCCCTAGCAGCCTCATGTCCCCTGATATGTCCCTCCATGACCCATCAGGACCATTCCTTCCATGCCTGCTTCGCTTTTATGATCATTCTTAGATCAGGCCTCTTAGCAGGCTGTGGCTGTAGCCGACACACTCGTCTTTTGCATCTCCCTCGCACCATTACTGGCCCGGGCTCCACTCATGGAGGCCCATGCGAACTCGACGCGATGGGGAAGGAACTGGCTGAACGCCGCCATTTGCTGTTTTGCATCGCAAAACCTGTCGGTGATGGCATTGACTGTGCCGCCAAACAGGCCGGAAGGTTCAACAGGGGTGTTCAGCAAGGTGACCATATCTTGGTCCCCCATCCCTGACAGGTTGACCCATAGGTGCCTCTCTGCCACAACCAGGCTACCCATTGAATGGCTGATATGACGAGCCGTTTGTTTGGTCGCCCGAAGAGATAAATCTTGGGCACAGTGCGGCTCTTCCACTGCCTCAGGCCCAATTCCCTCACCAGTATCTAGCTCACTCCGCAGGTCTGCTTGGTAGGCCTGCAACACTGCCATTGTATGCAGGGACCCACAAGCAAGACCCGCTGCCGCATAGGCTTTGCTCACCAACCCTGAAGTGGCTTTACATGGCTTAGACAGTAAAGTCGGCCTCCCTAAATTACCTGCCGTTGATGGAGAGAGGTGGCTCACAAGCGCCTCCTCCACCTTTGGCATCGCCACATAGCCGTGCTGCTCACTCTCCATAATGGCTGAGTAACCAGACTTTGCAGGGTTATAAACATGGCTAGTGTAAGGTTTTCTCCAGAAGCGTGATATCTCATCATGCACTTCTGGAAAAAAGCGGAGTTTTCTGTGGTGTGAGGGAGCTTTGTGTTTATTCATCCAGCCTGCTACAAGCCACTTCCTCTTCCCTGGGCCAGTCTAGATTCAACTTCTGAACCACCCTAGTGATCACCTGAAGCAGCTCTTTATATGCCTGAGAGCTGCTGTCAGTTTTTGGTGCAATGGCACCCTCTACCGACTCCTCGGAGTCAGTGAGGGTGTTTTGGCTTTGCATACAGGAAGGAGGAGTTGCAACGCGAGCTATAAAGTCAGGCAGAGAGCCGGACCCGGAAGGCAAAGCAAGAGATAGAGCTGCACTCGTCTCTGGCTCCTCTTCCAAATCCATACAAGAACCCCAGGACCTGAGACGGCTGGCTGCCTCAGCAGTGGCTGGCCCAGATCCGCGGGGCTCTGAAACCCAACTCTCTTCGGATGAGAAGAGACAAGAGTGTAGTTGTCTAATCATGAAACGTTCACAATACTGACAGTCAGACCCTCGAGGGCTGCTGTAGCATGTTCTACTCCCAAACACTTCACGCAGAATTGTGTCCGTCTCCTCCAGTGATGAAACGGGAGCAAGGCGTAACACACTTTCTGAATTCTTTCTCGCTCATTCTTTCACTCTCCGTTCTTTTCTTTTCTTAAAAAAGGGATAGAAAAGTTGAGAGATATTGAGAAATACTGAGTAGAAATTAAGCGTTTCATTTTCTTTGTCACACAAACCACAGACATGCAGTCTCGCTGAAGATAATAAGGCTGGCGGCGTGGTTCACAGGTGCCATATATATATATATCATGCGACGCGCTTAATTGCCACGCCACCTGATCATGGCAGGCCTATAAGTAGAGACATGATTTTACACAAGCTTCAGATACTGGTCATGTGCGCAAGGCGCTCCCATACTGTTATGCTAAATGCAACGTCGAAGTTCCCTTTGAAAAGGAACCCAGGGAACATCAATGCACAGTGGAAATGTGGTGTGGCGCAGGTGGTAGAGTGGGTTGTCCACTAATCGTAGGGTTCGATTCCCGGCCCGGGTGACTCCACATGCTGAAGTGTCCTTGGGCTGCTGCCACCAAGTTGCTCCCAATGGCAAGCTAGTGCCTTGCATGGCAGCTCTGCTACCATTGGTGTGTGTGTGAATGGGTGAATGAGACACAGTGTAAAGCGCTTTCGATAAAAGCACTATATAAGTGCACATTTACCAAATGCTGTCATGTTTTCTGAAGCCTCTCAGCTTGAAAAAAACGTGGGACGAACTCTTAGCCGACTTTGTCTACAAATGTAAGTAGCTTGTTATTGTCGTTGTAGCACGACTCTGATTACTCATGTTAGTGATTTTTAACTTTACTTGATGTTGTATATATAGTTTGAGTCTCACAACTTTTAAGTCTTTAATTATTTAAATTAATCCACTAGCTACTGTACAATCCTGCTTAAAGGATTTATAACAAATTTATATGACAGATAATGTCAGAAAGATATCGGTCCTGCCGGTTGGTGATAATCGTTTTACAATGCGAGTATGTAGTCGTATCCCAATGTGAAGTGAGCCAGGGTCGTAACCAGTGCCTCCTGTACACCATATACTGATTCATGACCTAGGGATCCAGTGAGCTGATTGAGACACACCCTCCGTGACCAACACCTGAGAGTAACTCAAGTTAATAACTCCTCCATCTACTGTATGACATCATCAATGCTTCCAGCCAATAGGAGGACACACCTTGTGGACAGGATGGTATTAGTAATAGTGTGTGATGAATTGATGAAATAAAATCAGACTCTCTGTATGTGACTTTCTATTAAAATTCTCGCCAGTGCTCAGCGCTGTGATGTTAATTACCCCGACTTGATTAGACACGTGGCAGCGTCGTCACGTGTGCAGCGGCTGTTTACAAACGAGCTGTGATTAGCACGCGCCCGCATCGACGCTGTGACTAAGAGTGTGATAAAAACAAGATTACTTTCTCCGTTCTGTCGGAAGAGAGGAGCCGAGAGGCAATGCTCTAAAAGCGAGAGCTGCGAGAGTCATGCTGTTAATAATTAACACGCAGACTGCATGCATGGGGAGGATAAACTTCCTCTACACACACACACACACACACACACACACACACGAGTCTACGAATAATGTTTCCATAATTATAAATGATCATTTATTATATAAAATATAGTTATATACGATATATAATTTTAATATCATTTCTGTAGCAACAGCTCCTTCACAGGGATGTGTACAGCAGACGCTCCAGTAATAATGAACTGAGTAAAAATATGTTTAATCACTGATATGGTGACATTTTCTCTAAGGAGATGTTTGTGTAACATGTATGGAAGGAGTCTCCAGTGTCAGCGCTTTTTGTAACAGCTGTAACTTTTTCAGGACGGATGATTTTACCCTTCTTTGCGGTTTTTCAGTAACATGACTGCATTTTTTGTCTCATTAACTTGAAGAGAGAGAATAAGGAGAGAATAAAGAGAGAGAATAGAGAGAGAGAATAGAGAGAGGGAATAAAGAGAGAGAATAGAGAGAGGGAATAAAGAGAGGGAATAGGGAGAGAGAATAGAGAGAGAGAACAGAGAGAGAAAATAAAGAGAGAATAAAGAGAGAGAATAAAGAGAGAGAATATAGAGAGAGAATATAGAGAGGGATGGTGGGTGAACGAGTGTTTATAGCTGCTGTAACATAAGTGACAACAGGAACTGACTCTTTCACAGAACACTACATGGATAAAACGACGATGTGCCATTAATAAATATAAAGATGTAATTGTTTGTAAATTTCTGTGCTGTAAAAGAAATAAAAAAAACTTGGGGACATGCTGTTACAGGAAAATAATCAACTACACGGTGGTAATAGTAACTCCACCACATCATCCTTTCACCCAGTAATTTACTTTAACACACACACACACACACACACACACACACACACACCCTGTGAGTGTTTATTTCTTACTCATTATATTGACTTTTAATATTTGACTTTTTGTTAAAGATGGTACATTTAACTCATTACTCATTTTGTAGCTTCTCAGTTTTGGCATCAAAATATTTTTTAAAATCCTCTTTGTCTAGCAAAAACACATGATGCTGTACATGTGTTAAACGTCTTATAATACAAACTCTGCATGTTGCAATGTGCTGACACTGGAGACTCCTTCCATAAATGGTAAATAAACATCTCCTTTACAGAAAACATCACCATATTAATTATGATGTTTTTTAACACATTTATGTGAATCATCCATCATGAGGACCTGTGAATGAGCTGTTACTATAGAAATGATAACATATTATAATGAGCGCAATATATATATATATATATATACAGTATCTCACAAAAGTAAGTACACCCCTCACGTTTGTAAATATCTGATGATATCTTTTCATGTGGCAACACTGAAGAAATGACACTTTGCTACAATGTAAAGTAGTGAGTGTACAGCTTGTGTAACAGTGTCAATTTACTGTAAATAATAATAAAATAACTCAACACACAGCCATTAATGTCTAAACCACCGGCAACAAAAGTGAGTACACCCCTAAGTGAAAATGTCCAGATTGTGCCCAAAGTGTCAATATTTTGTGTGGGGACCATTATTTTCCAGCACTGCCTTAACCCTCTTGGGCATGGAGTTCACCAGAGCTTCACAGGTTGCCACTGGAGTCCTCTATCCACTCCTCCATGACGACATCACGGAGCTGGTGGATGTTAGAGAGCTTGTGCTCCCCCACTTTCCATTTGAGGATTCTCCACAGATGCTCAATAGGGTTTAGGTCTGGAGACATGCTAGGCCCGTCCATCATCTTCACCCTCAGCTTCTTTAGCAAGGCAGTGGTCATCTTCAAGGTGTGTTTGGGGACGTTATCATGCGTGTATACTGCCCTGCGGCCCAGTGTCCGAAGGGAGGGAATCATGCTCTGCTTCAGTATGTCACAGTACATGTTGGCATTCATGGTTCCCTCAATTAACTTTAGCTCCCCAGTGCCGGCAGCACTCATGCAGCCCCAGACCATGACACTCACTTGTCTTTGTACTCCTCACCTGGTTACAGCCACACACACTTGACACCATCTGAACCGAATAAGTTTATCTTGGTCTCATCAGACCACAGGACACGATTCCAGTAATCCATGTCCTTAGTCTGCTTGTCTACAGCAAACTGTTTGTGGACTTTCTTGTGCATCATCATTAGAAGAGGCTTCCTTCTAGGACAACAGCCATGCAGACCAATCTGATGCAGTGTGTGTTGTATGGTCTGAGCACCAACAGGCTGACCCCCCCACCCCTTCAACCTCTGCAGCAATGCTGGCAGCACTCATACGTCTATTTCCCAAAGACAACCTCTGGATATGACGCTGAACACGTGCACTCAACTTCTTTGGTGGACCATGGCGAGGCCTGTTCTGAGTGGAACCTGTCCTGTTAAACCGCTGTATGGTCTTGGCCACCGTGCTGCAGCTCAGTGTCTGGGTCTACAATCTTCTTCTAGCCTAGGCCATCTTTATGTAGAGCAACAATTCTTATTTTTCAGATCCTCAGAGAGTTCTTTGCCATGAGGTTCCATGTTGAACTTCCAGTGACCAGTATGAGGGAGTGTGAGAGCGATGACACCAAATTTAGCACACCTGCTCCCCATTCACACCAGAGACCTTGTAACACTAACAAGTCACATGACACCGGGGAGGGAAAATGGCTAATTGGGCCCAATCTGGACATTTTCACTTAGGGGTGTACTCACTTTTGTTGTCAGTGGTTTAGACATTAATGTCTGTGTGTTGAGTTATTTTGAGGGACAGTAAATGTACACTGTTACACAAGCTGTACACTCACTACTTTACATTGTAGCACAGTGTCATTTCTTCAGTGTTGTCACATGAAAAGATATCATCAAATATTTACACAAATGGGAGGGGTGTACTTACTTTTGTGAGATACTGTATACACCCCTTACATATTTAATCAGAAACTATTCTAAACCATGTTTCTCAAAATTCAGTCTCATCTTTTTAGATGTAGTGTTTGGATTTGTTTACATGATAACTCTGCATTACGTTATGAAGCTGATTCTCAGGTTTGCCCAGATAAATCTCTCCGCAACATCCACTCTGCCTCCCACCAGCAAGGTCATTCTTGTTGGCTTTGGAAACACCGATTCTCTGTTGCCTCGAGGCGAGTCCATCTGCTCTTCGTCACATTAACTAACAAGCACTAATGAGTACCGGAGGACATTAGGACGGGACTGCACGACAGTCAGTGATTTATTTTTATTGTCATTTGAGTTGTGTCCTCAATTGCAGCTAAAGTCCACATAAACACTTCTCGGCCTGGAGGAGTGAATGGGTATTACTCTGGATAGAAGTAATTTTAATATGCCTCAGTCGTTAGGCTTAGGAGGATTGTACTTGAAATCAATATCTCTGCCACACTCCTTCCTCTCCCCCCCTTTTCAGCCTTCTCTCTTTTTTTAAGGCTTAACGTGATGGGGGTGTCTTACTCTGTCATCATTAGTATTCAGTAACATGCTCG
The DNA here is from genome assembly GCA_012411365.1 of Ameiurus melas. Taxonomy (NCBI): domain Eukaryota; kingdom Metazoa; phylum Chordata; class Actinopteri; order Siluriformes; family Ictaluridae; genus Ameiurus; species Ameiurus melas. The sequence continues at coordinate 38,555,056 of CM022755.1, forward strand.
TTCCAGCGTTCAGCTCCTGATGAGGCTGTAAATGTTTCGTTATAATGGTGCTCAGAAATCCTGAAACAGGAATTCAGTATTTCAGCGCTAAAAAAAAATTGGCTTCTGAATTTGCCTGGAGTGAACCCCAAAAATCAGATTTATCACAGGGTATTAAGATGCAGGACAGAACTCATAACTCATCACTTATTCATTCATTCATCTTCAGTAAACTCTTTATCCTGGGCAGGGTGGCTGGAGACAACTCAAAACAACGACTGGGAGTGGATCAGGGCTCAAAACAAAGACTGGGACCGGATGAGGGCTCAAGACAAGGACGGTGACAAATGGGGAAATGAAGGTGGGCAAAGGAAGTTGCTTGCATGGGAGCTACAACAGACTTGATTGTTTGAGCCAGCAGTTCTACTTGTAGCCTACATAAAATTAATACTTTCACCGGTCACCAAACTTGTAACATCAAGACACCCAGAGATGATTTTGGGAGAAGCCTTTATCCATAGTGACTTACATTTACCTCATTTATACAACAGAGCAGATGAGGGTTAAGAGCCGAGCAATGGCAGTGCTGGGTTTGGAACTCACAACCTTATAAACAAAAGCTCAAAGTCTTAACCACTGAGCCTCCGCTGCCTGTGCAGCTAACACTGATCTTACACATGCTGAGCTGTTTATCTTAATAACTTCCATATGTTTAGAGACAACAGCAGCAGTAGACATGGTCAACGCAGGTAAATCCTACATCCAATAGAGACTAATCTATCCATCTTCAATATGAAAATCAATATGAAAATGAGCAGAATTCAAAACTACAATTATAAATCTAGGACTCTACCTGCATGGGATGGCCACTGGGAAACATAACATCAGTCATAGCAATAAAACACAGACTGTAGATGGACAATCAGATGGATAAACAGACATACACGACAGCATAACTTACTCAGATTAATCGTGTGTGTGTGTGTGTGTGTGTGTGTGTGTGTGTGTGTTTATTCTGAGGGAGGCACACACTATAAAATGCAAAGGTTTTAAATATTAATAAGTGACATGAAATATACAGTAGTCTTTGAATTTACAAATGAGGAAACTTGCTTCTCACATCTCATTAGGAACATACAGATATACACACACGTTAGATAAATTATCAGAGAATTGAGGATGGGTTTGAGCTCAGAGCAAGAGGAATGCTGTATGAGTGAGGAAGGAGGGTTCTAACCAAAGATGCCTTCAACTGCAGAAGTGCTGCGGATGACGGAAGGTGAAGTGAAGCCCGGCTTTCACAGTTTATACCCTGAGCTGTCACACACACATACACACGTAACCACCAGCCACTGCAATCACCTCACACCCAGCAGACATGGACCAGTCTTAGAAGACTGAAGTCACACAAAACATTTAACCTTAGATTCAAATTCCACCACAAGACTAATTTAACAGACTAATTAGTGAACATATACCTGCATATTTTACCTGATCAGCTATATTACCTGTTTCGAAGCTGTTTCCCCATCTTAATTTTCATTTTAGCTCAACCAGTGTTTCTCTTTTTTTATTTTTATTTTATTGGTGATGCTCTACAGTTCTAGACTGTTTGTTTACCCACTGGCAATGTTGCACAAGATGACAGGTTGTAGTATCAGGTCTCCTCCAAGTTAAATCTCCTCTGATAACATCTCTCTTACAACATTGGTTTCACAACTGGACCTTCTCTCAAGCATCATGAAGTATAATGTGTCAAACCTAACATTCCAAAAAATAGCAGTAAATCTGGCCTGAGCAGCTCTGACTTCATCTCCAGAAAGGACTTTAACCTGGTCAGGATCATGGTGGATCCACCAACAATCCCCTCAGGTGTCCTACAGACCATCGCTAACCTACATCACCAACACATACCCTTATGGCCAGCAAGTTCCCCATTGCATTCATGTAGGCCTGGGTAACTCCACGGCTCAATAAGCCTTTGAAGCAAGTACATGTTTACATGGTTACATCATTCAGTCATCTTCAGGACCCACGTTACAGATTGTGCTGTCACGTTTAATCACTTATTTATTTCAGTTAAACACCACTTTAATGAGATTTTCTGAAAATCAGTCACTTCATATTAATGACTGGAAAGACAATAATTTCAAAACAAATCCATCTGAGTCTGATAAATGAAGACAAATCAGACTCTGTGTCCGAGAGGACAAAAATAATGGCGCCCTATCAAAGGAGGAAGAGTTAGTGTGTGTCTATGGTAGCTGACGCAGTGCAGTGGATTAGCTGCATTACTGGAGGACTTATCGCACACTGTGCTCAGGGGGCGCTCTTTCACCATTAAGTCATCTTTTGGTCATTTTCAGCTCTCTGTGAGCTTTGCCTTTTATGGAGTTTTGTGGGAGGGGCTAAATGTATATCAGTTGTGCTGTGAACATGAGTGGAAATTTTTGGCTGGTGTTTATAAACATAGTGAAAATCACGCAGACTTCTGAGTTTTTACTTTAGTTTGGCTCCGATGGCCTTTAAACACAACTTTACTAAAAGACTGAATGAAAAGGGCCAGTGTTGTACTGTTATGTATAAAAGCTGTTTTATTAGTTTTATCTTGTATAGAAACATAAGACTTTATGGATTAGCGTGAACTATAGTCATGGTGTTTAATTTAGCCCCTTTATCTACGTGTACAGTTATTTCTGCTGTAAATTCCTTTAACAACTCCATGACAGGATCATAATCTGTTTCTCCAATGTTGCTTTGATGAAACCGTCTGCCAAATGAATGAATACAAAATACATTTTTAGAGGTATTTGGGATGATTTCAGGGTGCTTGAGGGGTATATTGAGGAATATTCTAGTCAAGGTCAATATTTTGTGCATGTTGAAATGTTTTTAATATATTTAGATAACTGTAAAGTGTATTTACTGTGATGGACTGGCACCCTGTCCAGGGTGTAACCCCGCCTTGTGCCCGATGCTTCCTGGGATAGACTCCAGGTTCCCCCGTGACCCTGAAGAAGGATACAGCGGTTGAAGATGGATGGATAAAGTGTATTTAATGTCCTTACAATATATTTGGAGATATTAGGGACATTTTTAGGAATATTTTAAAAATATATTTTAAATACATCAAAAGATTTTAAAAATAATAATTCTTCACTGTTTTTTATGCTATGTTCACTGACCGTTTGGTGCCGATATGATATGGCATATTTACATTTGTTTATTTTGTAAGACTTATTCCATTTAAAACAAGAAATATTTTGACATTTTTAGGACATTTTTTAATGAACAGATATTTGCTGAAGCTGACTGATTTCCACCAAAATCCACCAAACAGCTCGAAAATCAAACCAGTGAAGGTGTTACACAAGAAAAGTAAAAACATGTTAATTCTGAAGGTGACTTGGTGGAAGAATGTACACACACACACACACACACACACACACACACACACACACACACACACACGTCAATCGTTCGAAAAAAGAAAAAAAAACAAGGGTCTTGTCTATTTTTTGCTCTCTTCCATTTCAGGAAGGAAAAAATTTTCTTCACGAACGTATGTGAAGGAAAGCTGTTACTAGGCAACAGGCATAACAATGACACAGGTGCTCGCTGGGTGTTTGGGGGGGGGGTAGTGTGTGTGTGGGGGGGGCGGATCCGTATCCGTCTCCTCACTTGATTTTCATCTGTCTCTCTCTCTCTCTGTCTCTCTCTCTCTCTCTCTCTCTGTCTCTCTCTATCTCTGTCTTTCTCTCTCTCTCTCTCTCTGCTCTCTCTCTCTCTCTCTCTCTCTCTCTCCTCTCTCTCCCTCTCTCTCTCTCTTCTCTCTCTCTCTCTCTCTCTCTCACTTTTCTCTCTCTCTCTCTCTCTCTTTTTTCTCTCTCTCTCTCTCTCTCTCTCTCTCTCTCTCTCTCTCTCTCTCTCTCTCTCTCTGTCTCTCTCTCTCTCTCTCTCTCTCTCTCTCTCTCTCTCTCTCTGTCTCTCTCTCTCTCTCTCTCTCTGTCTCTCTCTCTCTCTGTCTCTCTCTCTCTCTCTCTCTCTCTCTCTCTCTGTCTCTCTCTCTCTCTCTCTCTCTCTCTCTCTCTCTCTCTCTCTGTCTCTCTCTCTCTCTCTCTCTCTCTCTCTCTCTCTCTCTCTCTCTTTCCATCATCAGGTTGAATTTACAAACTTTTTTTTAAACACAGAACAGGTACTGTCTTTATTCTTATCTTAAAGAAACGTACATATGCACATACATTATATATATATATATATAAATAGAGATAAAAACTGAGAGACAGACAGATAAAAGAAGGACACACACACAGAGAGAGAGAGAGAGAGACGGTTTGGTTTTCATATAGGAGCTTCCAGCTTTCATCTAATTCATCCCTCTCTCGTTCTCAAGCTTTTAATCAGAGCGGTTTCTCCGCTTCATCACCCTCCTCCTCCCCCTCAACCACACACACACACAGACTCACACACACAGACACACACGTACACACACACACACGTACACACACGTACACATAGACACACACAGCCCCTGCAGTTAGCGCCTGCTAAAGGCCAATCCTGTTCGTCTGGGGAGAAGCAGCCGAGTGGTAATTTCCTCCCACACACACACGACACACACACACACACACACACACACACACACACACACACACACACACAGAGCAATCAGAGACGGAGGTTTGAGGCTGCAGAATGGTGAGAAAGAGAGAGAGACAGGCAGAAAATGTGAGACACTGAGAGAAGACAGACATGGCAGGATCTTCACATACACACCTATAAAAATAAAAAACCAAAACAATCAGATTTATGATAAAAATTTTGATTCTGCCTCATCATGATTTTTGTTGCATAATAATTTCCACCTCCTGTGGTTATGAACATGCAGCGTACCTATGGCTAATATAACATTATACACTCATTAATATTCATTATACACTCATTAATATTCACGTATACCCAAATACTACATTGTTATACTGTAAGTTTGAAGTCATTTCAATACAATGCCACCATCTGTATCTGTATTCAGATCTAACACCGAACTGTATAGGGCCTAACGTGTACGGTTTTTTGTTTGTTTTTTAAATGAAATACGAACCCTACCACTCGCTGTCCAGAAATTCATTTTTAAATACCACAAGTACAGTTATTATTTTTGCTTGTACCTGCCCAGGATAATTTAGTTGGTTCTATTTACCAACTCACCCAGCCATGTAGGCTGACTCCTGCATCCCAAGCCGAGCAAATGGGGAGGGTTGGGGAAAGACCTGGTGACCTACCCTGGAAAATATTCGCCACGAAAATTCATGGAAATTCTCTCACATGCTTCAAATATGGCACCTAATGGTGGGTCCCCCAGGCCAGTAAGCACCCAAAAAGTGACAGGGGAATAGCAAGGATCCCTTGTGAGTTATCCAGGAACTTGACACAGTGGGGGAAATCCTTCGGGAAGCCCGGCTGCTGATGCTGCCTGCGATGAAAGAAAGGGTCTAAGTTAAGGGAAACTGGACATTATCGAGCGGGAAATGACCAACATTTAAACTCAGCAAAAAACAGAAATGTCCCTTTTTCAGGAGACGGCATTTAAAAATCATTTTGTAAAATCTAATTATCTTTACAGATCTTTATGGGAAAGGGTTTAAAGTATGTTTTTCATGCTTGCTCAATGAACCATAAACAATTATTGCGCGTGCACCTGTGGAACAGTCCTTAAGATCCGAACAGTTTACAGGCAGTAGACTATTAAGGTCACAGTTACATTAAGTTAGGACATAGAGACCTTTCTACTGACTCTGAAAAACACCAGAAGAAAGATGCCTAGGGTTCCTGCTCACCAGCGTGAACATACCATAGACCTGCTGCAGGGAGACATGAGGACTGCAGATGTGTTCAGAGCAATAAACTGTAATGTCTGTAATTTAAGACGCCTGAGACGATGCTACAGGGAGACAGGAAAGACAGCTGATCGTCCTCGCAGTGGAAAATGACATGTAAATATGTGTCCCTCCAGACGTGATGAAGAACTTGCAAATGCCTTGGTGGAAGAGTGGAGGAACATCTCACAGCAAGAACTGACCAATCTGATACAGTCCATGAGGATGAGATGCATTGTACTTAAAGCAGCTGGAGAACACCAGATACTGCACATGTTAAAAAATTTGCTGGAAATAAAAGCAGTTGAATATGAGGACGTTTCTTTTTTGTTGATTTTATTTGCTTGAAATCAGTGAATTAGACTGGAAAGATAATGGCTACTTCCTGTCAGATGACTTTTCAGTGTGTTATCATCAAGAACTTAGAAGGAATGGAGTGGCCTTTATAGCACACAAGAACATCACCTGTGCAGTCGAGAGCTACACCACCATCAGCGACTGCTATACAGGTCTATGCTTCAACAACCGATGCTCCAGAAGATGAAATTTAACACTTATATACCAAAATACATGTAGTTCACGCAACCGAAACACTGTCTGTCAACCTGGACAGCCCCTGATGGACAGCATCGCAATCAGATCTTCTACATCATTTTCAGTTAATGATGGAAATGTTCAGTGCTTGCCATCGAAACATTCCTGGGTGCTGACTGAGGTTCTCACCATGACCTGCTTGTAGCCACCATCAAGGTGAAATTCTGCAACATCAAAAAGAATGCTCCACCAAAGTAGTTTGATGTCTCCAATGTTCCTGTTTCATACACAGTTGAAGTGAAGAACAGATTCGAACTTCTTGGCCCTGCAGACAAACAGCCGGATGAATTGTGGCAGGAAATCCAACCCACGATTGTTGAAACAGCACAGAAACACATACCATAAAAGAAACCAGAGAAAAGGAGAAAGAGGTTGTCAACAGAAACCATCAAATTCACAGATCAAAGAAGAGCGGCCAAAGCCGCTGAGGACCGAAACAAGGCTAGCAGGCTAAACGTCGAGTTTCAAAGGGCAGCAAGAAAGAACAAGGAAACATTCTGGGATCAGTGATGCAAGCAAATGGAGAAGGACTGTCACACCAGAGATCTCTTTGGGCAGCTTTAAGAAAAATTGAACTCACTGCTTGCAAAGAAACAATCAAATAAAAGAGAGAGAATACATGGAGAGAGTCGTCTGCAAGCACTAGTGACCCTGAGACACCAATGATGACCCAGTGGAATTGCAGCCAGCCATCCTAGATGAGGAAGTTGTATGGTCGCTGAAGCAGTTACCAAAGAACAAGGCAACTGATATTCTCTGCTTCCTGGCAGAAATGCTGAGGCCTGTTCCACCAGCAGCCAGCACATTGATCTGCCAGAAGATCTGGGAAACCAGTAGGTGGCCAAAGGATTGGAAGAGATCAAGAAATGCAATGCAAGGGACTGTTGCAAATATGTTACAATAGCCCTGATTCCTCATGCGAGCAAAGTCTTTCTAAAGATCGTACAGCAGTGTCCAATCATCAAAGCACAACTCACAAGCTGGGTTCCAGTCATGGTACCCATAACCATATTGCAAATGGTTTAGTATGGAGAAATGTTACAAATATCAGAAAAACATGTGCTTCATCGACTACAGCAAGGCATTTGACTGCATTGAACACAATAAACTATGGAAGGCTCTGCAAGAACCAGGATAATGATACAACATTACTAGTGGAAACGGAAGCTGGTCTGAAACAACTTATACTAAGAATCAAAAAGGAAAACGATATGATGGGCCTCCACCTCAACATCAACCCATGAAGATCATAACAACAGCTGGAAACGGAGCAGGCAAAATAACCATCAATATTGAAGAGATCGAATGCATCAAGGATTTCTGCTTCCTGGGATCCATGATTAATCGAACTGGTGGTTGCCGCCCTGAAAAGGCAATGCGACGAATTGCATTAGGCTATAATGCCATACCAAAGTGCCATGCACCAAATCTGGAGGAGCAAATCAGCCTCACAACCAAATGCAAACTGGTCCATGCTATTGTGTTCCCCATGTCAATGTATGGGTATGAAAGCTGGACCCTGAAAAGCTTTCAAGCTATGGCACTGGAGAAGACTTTTATGGACACCAAAGGTTACCAACAAAGAAGTTCTGGAGCACATCAAGCCAGAAATGGTCGCTTGAGGGAAAGATCACCAGACTCCAGCTCACTTACTTTGGCCATGTGATGTGATCCGGTTCATTGGAGAAAGCAATGATGCTTGGAATGGTCAGTGGAACAAGAAGACATGGCCAACAAAGAACGCTCTGGCTTGACAGCTAAACAAGAAAGTCCAAGACTGGAAAGTTTGGTGAGAGATGGCCCATAGAATCATCATCATTTACTAGTAGTATAATTTAAATCAGTGCAATCATGACCAGGCAGATACTAAAGATGAATGAATGAATGAATGAATGAATGAATGAATGAATGAATGAATGAATGCTGTAAATGTATCATGCACACTGCGTCTTCAGATTAATGAGCACGTAAACTTCATATCTGAAAGATCACTCATGCTTGTGTAATACCTTCTCAGATCCCGACAGGTACTGTCTGATCTTCCAGATGTTATACAAAGCAAATATGCAAGACCAGGAAATTGCTTGTGTGTGAGAGCTTGTTGCTTAGGTTGTTTATGTTAATCAATTGTTACTCTAGTATTTCTGTCAGACCTTAATGTTTGTTACTGACCTGTTGAGAGGACTATAAGCACTGAATGGATGTTCCAAACCTGAATCCTGCATTCAACTGCCAGATGGAGTCTCCTGTCCAGAACCCTGGTATACACATTTCCTGAGAGGCTGAGGAGTGTGATTCTCCTATAATGGGTCCCCTTTCTTAAAAATAGGGTGATCCCAGTTTGCTTCTCCAAAAGCACTGAACCAGATCTCCATGTAACATTGAAGAGGCATGTTAGCCACACAACCTCAACCTTGTGCCTTTAACATCTATGAGCTGAAGCTTACCCAACCCCACCCAACTATAACAGTAACCTCAGCCATACAGGTGGGCTCCAGATTTCTGATACTGCCTCCTGGAGGCGTGTCCACTGAGTTAAGGAGTTCCTCAAATTACTTACTCAAAAGTCGATTAACATTTCACCAAATACGGGAAACCATTGCTCCCAATCACGCCCCGCCATGTATTACTACATGTCAATCCCAACATGAGCCCAGGAGCACTATGGGGTCAATAAGTGGAACTCTCTTGAGAACCTACTCCACCTGAGACTTGAAAATCTCATGGAAGCAATCCTCTTGTCCACTGGGGGGAAAACTACATCTTCAGGCCTTCAGCCTGGGGCTGGTGAGTATTCCCACATCCACCTGAGTCTAAGTCCTGCTGGAACTCTGGAAAAGGAGAGTGACCACCCCCAATACAGAAGTTTGGTACCAGAACCCATATTGTGCCCAACTGTATAAGCCCAGTCCAAACTATATCTAGTCCATACCCCGCCACTGAAGTGACATTCCACATCCCCAAAGCTGTTTTCCGTTTCAGGTGTCAGGTGTCCTGCTGCCTGATTGCACCTGATCCCACCCCCATAAAACGGCTCCACAGTGCCATTTTAGGTTATCTGGGTGGCCTGGTCACCAGACGCAGACTCCATCACCCAGTCCTGACTCCAAGGGTGAGTACCGGCAACCCTAATCCAAGCAGGTAGACTTTTTATATTCATTAAGGTGTTTAGGATCACTCTTTGTTCAACCTCTTCCATCAGATCTGAGGTGGCCCTTCTGGGAGATAAGATCTCAGTCAAAGAACAGGTCTCTACCTTATAAACACCTCCTAACAAATTTTTCAATTTTTCAATTACTCTTATTAATATTAGTAGTGTAATGCTGAAAATGAAACTACGATATATATAGAGAGAGGGGGCAAGGACATAAGGAGGAGAAGGTAAGGGTTGAGTCATGAGGAGAAAATAAGGAGAGCATAGAAAGGCAGGAAGCAGAGAGAGAGGAGTGTGTGTGTGTGTGTGTGTGTGTGTGTGTGTGTGTGTGTGTGTGTGTGTGTGTGTGTGTGTTTTTTTTTGTGTGTGCTTTCTGCTTGCTGCTGTGTGTGTGTGTGTGTGTGTGTGTGTGTGTGTGTGTGTGTGTGTGTGTGTGTGTGTGTGTGTGTGTGTGTGTGTCCAATCTGATCAATGGTGATGTTAATCTGCGCTGCAGTCAGCCGGTCGCCCCGCCGTTTGATTAAAACGTGGGAGAAATATGACGCAAGTGATAAATCTGTTTATCAAATATCAGCACGTGGTGTGACAGGTGAGAGAAAAAGAGAGAGAGAGAGAGAGAGAGAGAATGATAGAAAGAGAAAGAGAGTGATATAGAGGGACACCGATTGAGAGAGAGAGAGATAGAGACAGACAGACAGATAGAGATACAGATAGAGATATATAAAGGAGACAGGGTAACTGAGACAGATAGAGATTGGTAGAGACAGAGGCAAAGACAGAGAGAGAGAGAGAGAGAAAAGAGACAGACAGACAGAAGGGAGAGATGGAGAAAGACAGAGAGAAAGACAGAGAGACAGACAGATGAGGGGGGAACACTGGCCTCCTTACTGTTGTTTTTTTTTTTGCTGCATGAGTAGACAGTGAGAGAGAGCGCGCTCAACCTGAAACAAATATTCACTTCCCCATCCATCCATCCATCTCTCTCTCTAACTCTCTCTCTCCCTCTCTCTCTCTCTCTCTCCCTCTTTCTAAATCAGGACAGATTTATTAGCAGGACTGCTGTAATGTATGTAAAGATCAGTTGTATTAATACCCATTATTAACAATAACTGTCTCTCCATCTCTCCGTATTTCTCTTTTTCACTCTCCCTCTCTTTTTTTCCCATTTTCCCATACTCATCTGTCCACCTCTCTCTATATATATATCCCTCTTAATTTTTTATGTCCCTTTTCTACACTTTTTCTTTTACGTTCCCTGTTCCCTCATTTGCCTTTTACCATCTGTTCGTCTCTCTTTCTGTATCCCTTCCTCTGTCCCCCTCTTTCATTCTCTTTTTTCTTCCCAGCTTTCTTTCTGTTTTTGCTTTTCCCCCCTTTCTCTACCAAACCAATTCTCCTTCTGTCTTTATCTATTTTTTTGCTGTTTCTCTCACTTTCTCCATTTGTCCCTCTTCACGGCCGAACTCTCCTTTTCTGCCTGTCTGTTTCTCTCTCTCTCTCTCTCAAGCATCAGAGGAAAACGAATCCATTCTCTCGCTAAGTGCACGTCCGACTGTCTGTGCTTTCAACTAGGCTAGGGTGTTTTTGGGTTTGTGTGTGTGTGTGTGTGTGTGTGTGTGTGTTCCAGTATTAGCAGGTTTGCATGATTCCTATCAATCTTATCATTGACACAAACACAAATATTTCAGATTAAACACATCAAGATCTGAATCTTCTGTTCACACGGTGATCACATCATTTGTTATTTAATTTTCACTCCTCTGCTCCAACTTTGCTTGTTTATGGGTTAGTTCACACACCTACAACAATAAGAAGTATACGGCACTACACCAGGACGTCTCCTCCATAGGATCAGTAAAACATGCCATGTTATATTGGTGATGGACTTTTCCTCCTCCTATGGTGCTCATTCAGAGACACTCAGAGGGGAAAGGAGGACAGAAGATCCTGTCTCTGATTATCTCACTAAAGGACACAGAAAGAGAGAGAGAGAGAAAGTTATAGCTTTAATTCTGACTGTTACAAAGCACTGACACTGGAGACTCCTTCCATAAAAGTTAAATAAACATCTCATTACAAAAATATTCACCAGATCAGCAATTACACACATTTTTTAATGTTTGTTTATGCAGAGAGTCCGCTGTACGAATCCCTGTGAATGAGCTGTTACTATAGAAATGATAACGTATTAGAACAAGTGCATTAATATAAACCTGTGATTTGTAGCTGCACTACTGTTAGAGCTGCTGTTACGTATCGAATAACGCACCGCAGACCCAGCTGTTATACAAAAATAATGCATCGACCTGATGTACCAGATATCAACGAGTGATCCTTCATGCGGTGGAGCCACTGGAGCAGGGTATGATCGGTACAGAGGGTTTAAGGGCGCCCCAGTAGGTAGTACCCGAGGGTCAGGACCCACTTGATGCTGTAATTGGTCTCCCTCACCAAGAGCTTCTGACTGATATACAGCACTCGATGATCCTCCCCTTCACCACCTGGGACAAAACAGCCCCCAGCCCTGTGTCTGACGTGTCAGTGTGCAGAACAAAAGGGAGAGAAAAGTCAGGAGAATGCAACAACGGGCCCTCACACAAACCCACTTTTACCAGGCAGAAAGTCCACACACATGGCGCCATTCACTGGACCAGATCTGGACCTCCTTTTTTAGTGAGGTCAGTCCGCAGACTTGTGACTTCCGAAAAATTTGTTACAAACCTCTTATAATAGCCAGCCAGCCCCAGGAACTGCCTCACCCCCTTTTAAGTGTGGGGTCTTGGGGAGGCCGCAATCGCTGCGGTCTTATCAGTTAGGTTACATACCTGCTCATGACCCAAGTGGAGGCCCAGCTGATAGTGAATGAGGTATAGTCAGAGAATGAAGTATAGTTAGTGAACGAGGTGACTCTCACCATGACCACACAGCCCCGTCTGTCTGTCTGTCTGTCTGTCTCACCTTCCCCATTGTATAAAGGTTGCTGTACCTGAGGGATGTAATTATCCAGATTAACGGAGCGAGTGAGGACGACTGCAAACCAAACATGCAGAGATGTCATTACACTCACCCCCCCCCCTCTCCCCTCACTGTACCTCTTTTTCTCAATTCCCTTGTTCTCTTTCACTCTTCCTCTATCTCAGTTCACACTAATAATGACTCTTGGTTCTGCTGTTAGTCTGATTATGTCTTAAACTCAGTCAAGGTCTTTACTTTGGCTTGGTCTGGGCCTCATTACTCGTTAATAGTCTTGATCCTCTTCTCATTACCTAGTCTTGGTTTAGATCTCATTGTTAAGTGCTTGTCCAATACTAATCACAGAACCAGAATTTGGACCCTGCAGTGGCTGATTTCCTTTCATCTGAGCTCGGGAAGAAGTCACATCGAAACAAAGTCTATTCTATCAGATAATAGGAACAAGCTGAGAGAGAGAAGGAGGACGAAGGGCGGGGCCAATCAGGTGCTCACAAAACAACACATTCCAAAAACAGAAAACTATTCTATCTGTTCTTGTACAGAGACATCCTGACCCAAACTAGAGACCTGTCAGAACTGAGACCCAGAGATCATGACTTAAAACCTATCACTTATTATTCAGACTTGGACTTTGTATTGATCTACATATTATTCAGTCTCGGTCTGGGTTTAGTCTAGTTCTCTACACTCTGTATGAGTCAAATGATTTAGGCCAGCTCTGGCTCTCATTACTTGAGTCTTGGTAAGGTGATTTAGTTTGGTCTGGGTCTCATTATTTAGTCTTTGTCAGGTGCATACACAACTGATGTGTGGTGCTGATGAAAT
>CM022755.1:38570956-38588456 GCA_012411365.1 Ameiurus melas
AGTTCATAAACAGGTTAGTGGGGAGAGGGTAGGCGTTGAACTCGATGTTGAACAGGTTAGGGAGGAGAGGGTCGGTGTCGGACTGGTTAGTGGGGGGATGGTCAGCATTGAACAGGTTAGTGGGGGGGATGGTCAGCATCGAACAGGTTAGTGGGGGGAGGGTCAGCGTGGAACAGGTTAGTGTGGAGAGGGTCGGCGTCGAACTGGTTAGTGGGGAGAGGGTCGGTGTTGAACGGGTTAGTTGGGAGAGGGTCGGTGTGGAACGGGTTAGTTGGGAGAGGGTCGGCGTCGAACTGGTTAGTAGGGAGAGGGTCGGCGTCGAACGGGTTAGTGGAGAGATGGTCGGCGTCAAACGGGTTAGTGAGGAGGGGGTTGGCGTCGAACTGGTTAGTGGGGAGAGGGTCTACGTTGAACTGGTTAGTGGGGAGAGGGTCGGCGTTGCACGGGTTAGTGGAGAGACGGTCGACATTGAAATGGTTAGTGAGGAGATGGTCAGCATTGAACAGGTTAGTGAGGAGAGGGTCAGACTCAAACAGGTTAGTGGGGAGACGGTCGGCATTGAAATGGTTGGTGAGGAGATGGTCGGTCTTGAACGAGTTAGTGGGGAGAGGGTCGCCGTTGAACAGGTTAGTGGGGGGAGGGTTGACGTTGAACTCGACGTTGAACTGGTTAGTGGGGAGAGGGTCGCCGTTGAACTGGTTAGTGGGGAGAAGGTCGGCGTCGAACAGGTTAGTGGGGAGATGGTCGGCATCGAACAGGTTAGTGCTGAAAGGTCGGAGTTGAACGGGTTAGTGGGGAGAGGGCTGGCCTCGAACGGGTTAGTGTTGAGAAGGTCGGCGTCGAACTGGTTACAGGGGAGATGGTCGGCATCCAACGAGTTAGTGCTGAGAGTGTCGGTGTCAAACAGGTTAGTGGGGAGAAGGTCGGTGTCGAATGGGTTAGTGGGAAGAGGGTCGCCGTTGAACAGGTTAGTGGGGGGAGAGTCGACGTTGAACTGGTTAGTGTTGAGAAGGCCAGCTTCGAACAGGTTAGTGGGGAGGGGGTTTGGTGTCGAACAGGTTAGTGGGAAGAGGGTCATCGTGGAACAGTTTAGTGGGGAGATGGTCTACAACAAAACGGGTTAGAGGGGAGAGGGGCGCCATCGAAAACATAAGTGGGGAGAGGGGCAGTGTGGAACGGGTTAGTGGGGAGAGGGTCATTGTGGAACGGGTTAGAGGGGAGATGGTCTACAATGAACGGGTTAGTGGGGAGAGGGTCGCCGTTGAACAGGTTAGTGGGGAGAGGGTCATCGTGGAACGGGTTAGTGGGGAGATGGTCTACAATAAATGGGTTAGAGGGGAGAGGGGTGCCGTCGAAAACGTAAGTGGGGAGAGGGGCAGTGTGGAACAGGTTAGTGCTAAAAGGGTCGGCGTCGAACTGGTTAGTGCTGAAAGGATCGACGTCGAACTGGTTAGTGGGGAGAGGGTCAGCGTCAAACTGGTTAGTGGGGAGAGAGTCGGCATCAAACTGGTTAGTTGGGAGAGGGTCAGCGTGGAACGGGTTAGTTGGGAGAGGGTGCGGCGTCGAACTGGTTAGTGGGGAGGGGGTTGGCGTCGAACAGGTTAGTGGGGAGACGGTCGGCGTTGAACGGGTTAGTGGGGAGAGGGTCGGCGTCAAACGGGTTAGTGGAGAGACGGTCGACGTTGAAATGGTTAGTGAGGAGATGGTCAGCATTGAACAGGTTAGTGAGGAGAGGGTCAGACTCAAACAGGTTAGTGGGGAGACGGTCGGCATTGAAATGGTTGGTGAGGAGATGGTCGGTCTTGAACGAGTTAGTGGGGAGAGGGTCGCCGTTGAACAGGTTAGTGGGGGGAGGTTGACGTTGAACTCGACGTTGAACTGGTTAGTGGGGAGAGGGTCGCCGTTGAACTGGTTAGTGGGGAGAAGGTCGGCGTCGAACAGGTTAGTGGGGAGATGGTCGGCATCGAACAGGTTAGTGCTGAAAGGTCGGAGTTGAATGGGTTAGTGGGGAGAGGGCTGGCCTCGAACGGGTTAGTGTTGAGAAGGTCGGCGTCGAACTGGTTACAGGGGAGATGGTCGGCATCCAACGAGTTAGTGCTGAGAGTGTCGGTGTCAAACAGGTTAGTGGGGAGAAGGTCGGTGTCGAATGGGTTAGTGGGAAGAGGGTCGCCGTTGAACAGGTTAGTGGGGGGAGAGTCGACGTTGAACTGGTTAGTGTTGAGAAGGCCAGCTTCGAACAGGTTAGTGGGGAGGGGTTTTGGTGTCGAACAGGTTAGTGGGAAGAGGGTCATCGTGAAACAGTTTAGTGGGGAGATGGTCTACAACAAAACGGGTTAGAGAACAGGTTAGAGGGGAGATGGTCTACAATGAACGGGTTAGTGGGGAGAGGGTCGCCGTTGAACAGGTTAGTGGGGAGAGGGTCATCGTGGAACGGGTTAGTGGGGAGATGGTCTACAATAAATGGGTTAGAGGGGACAGGGGTGCCGTCGAAAACGTAAGTGGGGAGAGGGGCAGTGTGGAACAGGTTAGTGCTAAAAGGGTCGGCGTCGAACTGGTTAGTGCTGAAAGGATCGACGTCGAACTGGTTAGTGGGGAGAGGGTCAGCGTCAAACTGGTTAGTGGGGAGAGAGTCGGCATCAAACTGGTTAGTTGGGAGAGGGTCAGCGTGGAACGGGTTAGTTGGGAGAGGGTGCGGCGTCGAACTGGTTAGTGGGGAGGGGGTTGGCGTCGAACAGGTTAGTGGGGAGATGGTCGGCGTTGAACGGGTTAGTGGGGAGAGGGTCGGCGTCAAACGGGTTAGTGGAGAGACGGTCGACGTTGAAATGGTTAGTGAGGAGATGGTCGGTGTTGAACGAGTCAGTGGGGAGAGGGTCGACGTTGAACTCGACATTGAACTGGTTAGTGGGGAGAGGGTCGGCATCGAACGGGTTAGTGGGGAGATGGTCGGCATTGAACAGCTTAGTGCTGAGAAGGTCGGCATTGAACAGGTTAGTGGGGAGAGGGTCGGCGTCGAACAGGTTAGTGCTGAAAGGTCGGTGTCGAACGGGTTAGTGCTGAAGGGTCTGCATCGAATGGATTAGTGGGGAGAGGGTTGCCGTTGAACAGGTTAGTGGGGAGAGGGTCGATGTTGAACTCGACGTCGAACTGGTTAGTGGGGAGATGGTCTACAATGAACGGGTTAGAGGGAAGAGGGTCGGCATTGAACAGGTTAGTGGGGAGACGGTCGGCGTTGAACTGGTCAGTGGGGAGAGGGTTGACGTTGAACTGGTCAGTGGGGAGAGGGTCGGCGTCGAACAGGTTAGTGGGAAGAGGGTCATCGTGGAACAGTTTAGTGGGGAGATGGTCTACAACAAAACGGGTTAGAGGGGAGAGGGGCGCCATCGAAAACATAAGTGGGGAGAGGGGCAGTGTGGAACGGGTTAGTGGGGAGAGGGTCATTGTGGAACGGGTTAGAGGGGAGAGGGTCTACAATGAACGGGTTAGTGGGGAGAGGGTCGCCGTTGAACAGGTTAGTGGGGAGAGGGTCATCGTGGAACGGGTTAGTGGGGAGATGGTCTACAATAAATGGGTTAGAGGGGGAGGGCGTCGAACTGGTTAGTGGGGAGGGGGTTGGCGTCGAACAGGTTAGTGGGGAGACGGTCGGCGTTGAACGGGTTAGTGGGGAGAGGGTCGGCGTCAAACGGGTTAGCGGAGAGACGGTCGACGTTGAAATGGTTAGTGAGGAGATGGTCGGTGTTGAACGAGTCAGTGGGGAGAGGGTCGGCGTCGAACAGGTTAGTGCTGAAAGGTCGGTGTCGAACGGGTTAGTGCTGAGAGGGTCTGCATCGAATGGATTAGTGGGGAGAGGGTTGCCGTTGAACAGGTTAGTGGGGAGAGCTGTTGAACTCGACGTCGAACTGGTTAGTGGGGAGATGGTCTACAATGAACGGGTTAGAGGGAAGAGGGTCGGCATTGAACAGGTTAGTGGGGAGACGGTCGGCGTTGAACTGGTCAGTGGGGAGAGGGTTGACGTTGAACTGGTCAGTGGGGAGAGGGTCGGCGTCGAACAGGTTAGTGGGGAGACGGTCGACGTTGAAATGGTTGGTGAGGAGATGGTCGTGTTGAACGAGTTAGTGGGGAGAGGGTCGCCGTTGAACAGGTTAGTGGGGGGAGAGTCGACGTTGAACTCGACATTTAACTGGTTAGTGGGGAGTGGGTCGGCATTTAACGGGTTAGTGCTGAGAAGGCCGGCTTCGAATAGGTTAGTCGGGAGAGGATTGGCGTCGAACATGTTAGTGGGGAGAGGGTCTGTGTTGAGCGGGTTAGTGCTGAAAGGTCGGCGTCGAACGGGTTAGTGCTGAGTGTCGGTGTCAAACAGGTTAGTATGGAGAGAGTCGGTGTTGAAGGGTTTAGTGCTGAGAGGGTCGGCCTAGAACGGGTTAGTGGGGAGAGTGTCGGTTTCGAACAGGTTAGTGCTGAAAGGGTCGGCGTCGAACAGGTTAGTTCTTAAAGGGTCGGCGTCCAACAGGTTAGTGGGGAGAGGGTCGGCATCGAACGGGTTAGTGCTGAGAGGGCTGGCATCGAACTGATTAGTGGATAGAGGGTTGGCATCAAACTGGTTAGTGCGGAGATGGTCGGCATCAAACGGGTTCATGGGGAGAGGGTCGCCGTCAAACGGGTTAGTTGGGAGAGGGCCGGCGTTGAACGGGTTAGTGGGGAGATGGTCTATAATGAACGGGTTAGAGGGGAGAGGGGCGCCGTTGAAAACGTAAGTCGGGAGAGGGGCAGTGTGGAACGGGTGAGTGGGGAGATGGTCTACAATGAACGGATTAGTGGGGAGAGGGGCGCCGTCGAAAACGTAAGTCGGGAGAGGGGCAGTGTGGAACGGGTTAGTGGGTAGAGGGTCGGTGTCGAACAGGTTAGTGCTGAAAGGGTCAGCGTCGAACTGGTTAGTGGGGAGATGGTCGGCTTCAAACGGGTTCATGGGGAGAGGGCCGGCGTCGAACGAGTTAGTGGGGAGAACAGGTTATTGGGGAGAGGGTCGGCGTTGAACGGGTTAGTGCTGAAAGGGTCGGCGTCGAACAGGTTAGTGGGGTGATGGTTGGCGTCAAACGGGTTAGTTGAGAGAGGGCCGGCGTCGAACGGGTTAGTGGGAAGAACGGGTTATTGGGGAGAGGGTCGGCGTTGAACGGGTTAGTGCTGAGAGGGCCGGCGTCGAACTGATTAGTGGGGAGAGGGTCGGTACCGAACTGGTTAGTGACAAGTGCCCCAATATTACTAACATTAGCTTCTGTCGTTAACCAGTTAACTGACTGCTAGTACACTGCAGCCAAACCTACCAGAACATACTGATACCATGACAACCACCGTTTTTTGTTAAAATTAGCTTAGTTAGCTAGTTCAGAGTGCAGGTTCTGTTCCTAATAGTCCAAATCCATGGAGTTTACTTTCTGACATCACAAATTGAGGTTATATTTAGCTCAGCCCACAAATCAATTTATATAGAAGTGTACTTTTTGATTCTGAGAGAAGCAGCTCGTCTACTTTTACTGCACTGGACAGTAGGTTATGGTTCAGAGTGTTTATCTGATCTGTCCTCAGAACCCTTCATACACACAGGAAACAGGAAACAGGAAACAGGTCCTCAGTAATCCATTTTATTTGATAAATCGTGATGATACACAGTGATGTGAAAACCACAACAACCACTAACTACTGTCATTTATCACACACGCGCACACACGCACACGCACACACACACACACACACACACACACACAGTGAAGACCTGCCTACATTCACACACTAACATTGGAGTATTATAAATGGATTTTAAAAATATATAAAGGGTTGTTCTCCTTCACATCCTTCCTCACCTTCTTTTTCTCCTTGTCCTCTTTCTTCTCCTTTTCTTCTCTTCAGTTCTTTCTTTCCTCCTGCAGATTTTCTCCACCTCATCCCTCAATTCTCTTCTTTCCTTCTTTAAATTTAGTTTTCTTTCCTTCTCTCATCTATCATTCGTATGTGCTTTTTGTTTTTCCACCCCAAAATCCTTTCCTCCCTCCCTCCCTCCCTCCCTGCCTCCTTTCTCTCTTTCTTTTCTTCCACCCTCTCATCCCTGAATCCCTTCTGTCTCTCATTCCTCGGTCTCCGATTCTTTTTTCTCCACATTATTTTGTTCTTTTCTTTATTCTCCAGCCCTTATTTCTTCTTTTCCTCCATTCTTTACACCTTTCTGTCCCTCTGCAGCTTTCCTCCATTTCATCCATCCGTCTTTCTCATCTTTCATTCCTACGTTCTGGTCTTGCTTTCCTTCCTTCCTCTATTCATCCTATCATCCCTCTGCATCATGTCTTTCTCTCATTCCTCCTGTCTTTTTTTCATATCTTTTTCATCCTGATATCCTTTCACTCTTACTTTACTTGTCGTATATCTGTTTTCCTTCCTCTCTTTCTGCATCCCTTCTTTCTCTCATTCCTGATTTCCCTTCTTTTTTTTCCCTCTCCTTGTTTTCTCCTGTCATCATTTCATTCTTTCCTACCTTCGTTCTTCCTTCCATCCTTCCTGCATTCTTTATTTCTCTCATTCCCCAACCTTTCCTTACTTTTTCATCCCTACATTCTTTCATTTCATCATTTTAACATCCATCCTTTCCATCATTCCTTCCTTACCTTTATCTCTATATACTTTTTATGTTTCCTTTTTCGCTCCCCTGCAGCGTTTCTCCATCTCAACCTTCAGTTTTTTCATTTGATTCTTTTCTCTTTCCTTCATTCGTCCTCACTTTTCTTCTGTCTCTCATTCCTACATATTTCCTTTGTTCATCCATTCATCTGTTCATTTCTCCTGCATTCTTACCTTCACCCGTACCATCCTTTCCTTCTTTCCTTTTATAGAAACACACTGAAATGGTGACGTAATCACTTGTGTTAATGAGCTGATGGGTTAATTGTGTGTGTGTGTGTGTGTGATTCCTCATATTTACAAAATCATCATTTTTTATCAGCGCTCATAAACCCCGAAGTCGAGGAAAACATCCGCGCGACGCTTTTATCGACCCGGTAATATCACACACAGCGCGAGCAGGAAGCTGCAATCACGCGCCCCTCCTCCTTCTCCCCGCGCTCGCACGCATTAACATGCGAGGCGCGTGCCGCCGTTAGCGCCGGGCGATTGGGTTGAGCGGCGCGTGCCCCGGGGGATTCGTCACGAGCGCCGCGGGCAGCGCCGACTGTCACAGCGCGATAATAAAGCACCGGACGAGCGCGCGGAGAGAGAAATCCATCTTAGGAGAGGAGGAGGGGGAGGAGGAAGGGGGCAATGACAGCGCGAGCTCCGGGAGACTCATCAGCACGCGCAGAGAGAGGAACGGAGGGGAAAAAAACCTCGGCGGATTTATGACTCACGCGCATGGAGAGAGAGAGAGAGAGAGAGAGAGAGAGAGAGAGAGAGAGTGGAGGGGGAAATTAAACGGCTGAGCTGCACTTAACCTTTCCGTAATGGCGCACGAGCTGCTGAAGCGGCAACGACGCCGCGTGCACTATCCATACTGTCAATTAACGCGCGTGACTGCACCAACCGTTAATGAAATCAATAACAATGCTGGTGTGTGTGAACGAGTGAAAAAGTGTGTGTGTGTGTGTGTGTGTGTGAGAGAGAGAGAGAGAGAAAAAATGTGTGTGTGTGTGCTTTTGTTGATCTTGTTTAAAATCCCCATTAATTATGTAGCTAATAACTAGCGTACATTACTGAAACCCCCTTAGACTAGCTAGCATGTAGTTAATGATATCATAGCTGTAAAACCAGCTAGCATTACCGATATAGTGATGCTTTAGCTAGTTAGCAACTCTGAACCTATAAAACTAGCTAGTGTTAGTGACGGTGTAGCTAGGTAGCAACTGTTTCTGATCTTGTAAAGCTAGTTATCGCCTGTTAACGAACCTATAAAATTAGCTGGTTTTAGCTGTTTAACAATAGTTTAGTCAGTTAGCTACTGTTACTAGCCTGTAGTTTAGTTTATATTAAATATAGAACTTTTTAAACCAAATCTTCCTCCATTGTTTTGTCAGTCATCTCTCCTCGCTCTTCCCGTCGCCTGTCTCTCCTCGCTCTTCCCGTCGGCCGTCTCTCCTCGCTCTTCCCGTCGCCTGTCTCTCCTCGCTCTTCCCGTCGCCTGTCTCTCCTCGCTCTTCCCGTCGCCTGTCTCTCCTCGCTCTTCCCGTCGCCTGTCTCTCCTCGCTCTTCCCGCTCGTCTCTCCTCGCTCTTCCCGTCGGCCGTCTCCTCGCTCTTCCCTCCGCCTGTCTCTCCTCGCTCTTCCCGTCGCCTGTCTCTCCTCGCTCTTCCCGTCGCCTCTCTCCTCGCTCTTCCCGTCGCCCGTCTCTCCTCGCTCTTCCCGTCGGCCGTCTCTCCTCGCTCTTCCCGTCCGTCGCTCTCCTCGCTCTTCCCGTCGCCTGTCTCTCCTCGCTCTTCCCGTCGCCTGTCTCTCCTCGCTCTTCCCGTCGCCTGTCTCTCCTCGCTCTTCCCGTCAGCCTTCTCTCCTCGCTTTTCCCGTTGGCCGTCTCTCCTCGCTCTTAACAACAGAATCAGTAATCAACATTAATCCATTATCTGTCTAATATTGGCTTAGAGCGTTGTACGTTTGCTAGTTAGCAACATAAACATACCGCAGCCAACAATTCCAACAATTCCCGTCGGCCGTCTCTCCTCGCTCTTCCTGTCGGCCTTCTCTCCTCGCTCTTCCCGTCAGCCTTCTCTCCTCGCTCTTCCCGTCGCCTGTCTCTCCTCGCTCTTCCCGTCGGCCTTCTCTCCTCGCTCTTCCCGTCGGCCTTCTCTCCTCGCTCTTCCGTCGGCCGTCTCTCTCGCTCTTCCCGTCGCCTGTCTCTCCTCGCTCTTCCCGTCGCCTGTCTCTCCTCGCTCTTCCCGTCGCCTGTCTCTCCTCGCTCTTCCCGTCGGCCGTCTCTCCTCGCTCTTAACAACAGAATCAGTAATCAACATTAATCCATTATCTGTCTAATATTGGCTTAGAGCGTTGTACGTTTGCTAGTTAGCAACATAAACATACCGCAGCCAACAATTCCATAGAACAAATTAAATATTTGTGGACTATAAATATATACGGTATATACTGTATATCAAACAGACGCAGCTGACACCAAATCAAAATTTTTAGCCTAGCTATCATTAGCTAGCTGATGCTGTCTTTTCTAGTTAGCAGTGCCCATCAATAATGAATAGATGCAACACGTTAGCTTCCACTCGACATTTGCCTCATAGCTCCAGTACTACACTAAAGAATCAATCAACAGACACAGATCTCGTGTCAGCGAATCGACTAGCCAAACTATTCTATTAATTCTAGAACTGAACCCTGAACATAGGTAAGACACTCCAGTGTGTACGTCTTGCTCTCAGGTGTGAAGAGTGCTAATCACCAGGTTTAAGAGCATTAGCGTAGAAAAACAGCTCGGAGTGTACGGCAGCGGCCATGCTGACAAACCGCACGCTGATTAATGACGAGGTTTCACGGCTGAGCCGCTAATGGAGCTTTAATTGCTTTCAGTTCCTCACACACACATACACACACACACACACACCATGTCTCTCTCTCTCTCGCTCTCTCCAGTCTGTCTGTCTCACTCTCAAGTTCTCTTTGATGTCTGAACATCAAGAGCGAACTACTGACGCACATCCTGCATTTAACTAGCCGTTTAGCTAGCTAACGCCACTTGTTAATAAATATGTAACAGAAGTAGCACAGGATGGATGGATTAAGCATAAAATTTACTGAAGTTTATGAAACTGGATTATTTAGAGTTATGTATTCGGTCATCATCAGTAAGTGCTTTCTCCTGATTTAAATAAAGTTTGTTAGAAAATTATTGTAGGTGTTTGGACACAAGAGAAAATCATTCTACCTCTTGTCCAGAGATCATGAGCTCGAATCCTGATGATACCACAGCCGTCTTGGGCAGATAGCACTGAGTAACCATCTGAGAAAAGATGCAGGTATGAACTTTAGCTAGCTAACAGTGGTTTAGATCTTTAGCTTCATCTTATCAATCATACATGTATGTAAATTTTCTAGCTAGCGATAGCTACACAGAGATGGTAGAAAAGTGAAATCTACCAAAGCAGAAGAATCAAAGCTAGCATTAATCGTTTAACAAAGCAGATAGCAACCATTACCTAACCTGTCAAGCTGGCAGGCATTAGCTATATACGGATGCTTTATTTAGTTAACAACACTTACTGAACCTGGCCTGGGACCTAAAAACAGAATTTATATAAACCTCAATTTGCTTGCATAAAAGTAGATAAACAAATATATAAAAAATATAATAAATAAAGTATAGACTATATTTGGAATAAAGTGCAGATATGTGGAGTTTTACGTACAATATAATGCTTGGGTATTAGAAACTCCTCATTGTTGGCCTTCAACGAGCAGAAACACGTCTCTGACCACAACAGAGAGAAGAGTCCCTTGTTCAGATGGCTGAGGTCCTTCACTATCTTTCTGGACTTGGTCCAGCAGATAGATAGACTGCAGGTCAGGGAGCTCACTGCGGATGGTGTCCTTAGCTGCTCACACCACCCTCTGGAGAGCCGCCTAAACCAGGCTGTGATGCTTCATGTCAGCATGCTCTGGATGGTGCAGGTGTAAAGAGGGCATCTTAAAGTCCGTTAAGTGTCTAAGATGATAAAGACACTGTCAGTCCTTTGTCAGCAGGGTGTAAATATGACAGGACCATGACAGGTCCTGCATGATGTAAATACCAAGGTACCTGAAAGTGTCCACTCTCCACTGGGGCCCCGTTGACCATAAAGATGTGGTAGCTCCTCTCCTGCTTTATGCTGAAGTCCACTGTCAACTCCTTTGTCTTGCTGGTGTTCAGGAGGATGTTGTTCTCCTGGCACCAGTTCCCCAGGCTTTTAATCTCCTCGAGTAGGCCTCATCATTATCAGAGATCAGACCCACCTAAACAATGTCCTCAGCAAACGTGAAAGCATCCAAACATCACAGCTCACCACAGCACTCTAACTGTGAGCCACTAGATCACAAGAAGCTTGAGTAAACAAATATGTTTTCAGCCTGGACTTAAACACTGAGACTGTGTCTGAGTCCTGAACACTAATAGGAAGGCTGTTCCATAACTGTGGGGCTCTATAAGAGAACGCTCTTCCCCCTGCTGTAGTCTTCACTATTCCAGGCACCAACAAATATCCTGCATGAAAGAAGACTATCCTACTAATATTATCTACATGAGCATCAAATGATAGACTGGAGTCAATAATCACTCCGAGGTCTTTAACTGCTGCACATGATGAAACAGAAAGACCATCCAGGGTAACTGTGAGAT
This sequence comes from Ameiurus melas, assembly GCA_012411365.1. Classification (NCBI taxonomy): domain Eukaryota; kingdom Metazoa; phylum Chordata; class Actinopteri; order Siluriformes; family Ictaluridae; genus Ameiurus; species Ameiurus melas. Next base: position 38,582,297 of record CM022755.1, read on the forward strand.
CAGAAAGATTACTTCTAGCTACACGTGGACCTAATACAGTACTTCTGTCTTATAAGAATTCATTCAATTCAGTTTTATTTGTGTAGCGCTTTTTACAACAGACATTGTCTCAAAGCAGCTTTACAGAAATATCAACACGGTATACAGATATTAAAGGTGTGAATTTATCCCAACTGAACAAGACACTGAGTGGCGACGGTGGTGAGGAAAAGCTCCCGAAGATCTTTAAGAGGAAGAAACCTTGAGAGGAACCCGACTCAGAAGGGAACCCATCCTCATCTGGGTAACAACAGATAGTGTGAAAAAGTATGGATTTATAAGAAGTGTAAGGTCTTCGGCGCAGCCATAGTCCCAGCAGTCTGGAATTAGAGAAGATTTGAGCTCCATCCAGAGGCAGAAAGGGACTGGATCTCCAGAATTGCCATTAAAAAAAAAAAAAAGAGAGGGAGAAAAAAGATTATTACGACTGAAGTAGTAAGATAGAATCTAGTCAGGGTAAGCTTGAGTAAACAAATACATTTTAAGCAACCTAGACTTAAACACCGAGACTGTGTCTGAGTCCCAAACACTAATAGGAAGTAAATTAAGTAAAATGAAGTTAGTTAACATCCAACGTCCTTTACACAATCCTCAACTTCACTAAGCTTCTGTCTGTCCTCTGACTTCACTGAAACATACAGGTAAATGGTAAATGTGCACTTATATAGCACTTTTATCCAAAGCGCTTTACACTGTCTCATTCACCCATTCACTCACACACCAATGGTACCAGGGCTGCCATACAAGGTGGTAGCTTGCCATCGGGAGCAACTTGGGGTTCAGTGTCTTGTCTTGCCCAAGGACACTTCGGCATGTGGAGTCACCCGGGCCGGGAATCGAACCTCCAACCTTATGATTAGTGGGCAACCCGCTCTACCACCTGATCCACAGCCACCCCGTGTATCATACATACAGCTGTGTATCATCAGCATAACAGTGGAAGCTAATTCCATGATTACGAATAATTTGACCCAGAGGTAGTGTATATAAAGTAAAAAGCAGTGGGCCTAAAACAGAACCTTGTGGAACTCCAAATTTTACCTCAGTATGCACAGTCTCCATTTATATCTACGAACTGATAACGATCAGTCTAATAAGACCTGAAGAGGACTGTTCCCTTATGTATGTTTGACACAGTACTGTGGTAAGGTGCATATATTATGATTAAGAAACATTTTTTTCATGATCTGAGATAACTTCAGACTGTGGAAATGTGACCACATTTTCTATATTCAATCTGAATGTTAGTATTAGATCAAGAGTGTGACCACCATTATGAATGGTTCCTGTTACATTCTGATTAACCCCTATTGAATCTAGGATGGACACATCCGCTGTTCAGGGCGCTGTTCAGGACACTAAAGTTCTTCCACCTTCTTCCAAACTTCACAGACCATGTCTTCATGGAGCTCGCTTTGTCCACAGGGGCATCGTTATGCTGGAACAGATTTGGGCTTCTTAATTCCAGTGAAGGGAAACTGTAACGCTACAGCATACAGAGACGTTCTATACATTTGTGTGCTTCCAACTCTGTGGCAACAGTTTGGGGAAGAACCACATATGAGTGTGAATTTCAGGGGTTCACATACTTTTGGCATATAGTGTAAGTTGAGAAAACGTGAGCTCCAGCTCATGGAGTTAATGTGTATTCAGAAATCCAAGCATTTCTCTGTGCTTTGTCTTTTGTAAATGGTAATGGTAAATGTTCACTTATATAGCGCTTTTATCCAAAGCGCTTTACACTGTGTCTCATTCACCCATTCACACACACACACACTCACACACCAACGGTAGCAGAGCTGCCATGCAAGGCACTAGCTTGCCATCAGGAGCAACTTGGGGTTCAGTGTCTTGCTCAAGGACACTTCAGCATGTGGAGTCACCCGGGCCGGGAATCGAACCACCAACCCTACGATTAGTGGACAACCCACTCTACCAACTGATCCACAGCCGTAAATCAATATGTAAATCAATACATTTTAATCTCTGAAAACAAGTTTGTTCCTGGCCTGAGGGAAAGTCTGATGTATTCTAAGAACACTGACCTCACTTCCTGTGCTCATGACTATTCATATGTGACTATGTGGCAGATTGGCACCTGCCACGATATCTGGAAAATGGTGGCTAAACAGCTCACAATGTTTTTTACTTTTCTGAATACCTCCTTGGGTCATAGTAAAAGGAAGGAATGATAGCTCCTTGTTTAACATTGGAACCTTCTATCAATGTGAAGGTGAGTGTAAGAAATGTTGAAGGCACCAAATTGAAGACAAGGGGATTGTGCTGTTATATATAATTATGGAAGCCCTAATACAGGTGTGTCCAATCTAATTCACAAAGGCCTGCAACGGTGTGGCTACAGGGTTTAGTTCCAATCAAGCTCCGGATTATTTGGAACAAAGATCTGCAGCCACACTGGCCTTTGTGGATAAAATTGGTCAGGAAACAAGTAAACTATAGAGAGATGTCCTCATGAGGCATGGTTCAGATTATGCGATCTATAGGTTCCTATATATCTATTTGGTGGATGGCCTCATTTTCCATAACTGTGCCATCCAGAAGGTATACTTGTGACTTGAAGAAAACTGATGATGACGTTAATGATAAAAAGTTAATGAAGTTAATGATAAAAAATACAAATAAAAAACGCAGCTTGTCATGTTACCAAGAATCCTCAAAGACTAAACTCCTCTGTCCTGAAGATGTCAGAAAACTTCACTTTTCTCCTCAACAGATTAAGGATTACACACGTTCTTAATCAGTTTATGTGGAGCGTCCACTGTACACGTCCCTGTGAATGAGCCGTTACTATAGAAACAATAACATATTAGAACAAGCGCATTAATATAATATAAAGCTGCTCTACTGTCAGAGCTGCTGTTCTAGAGAATTAACCAACACCTTCTGACCAATCACAATCCAGAAGTCAGCAGCAGCATAATATAACGGTTTTATGAAGGGAAGAAGATGTACTTTTTTGTAACCGGAGGGAAGACATCTCTCTCTCTCTCTCTCTCTCTCTCTCTCTCATTTTGTTTTCTGACAGTGTTCTCCATCACTAAACTCTCGCTCTTCCTCTCATATAAACCTGCTGTGTTACGATGCCTTTGATGATCTCGGTGTAAAACAGGATTAAAACTCACACCTTCGCAGAGAGATAACGCACACCGATGATAGAGCGCTGATCATAGCCGTGACAGTTCTGCATGTAAAAGGTTCTTTATTAGTGACCAGAAGGTTGTGATCCCACAAATCCCAGCACCGTCAGACACCCACAACAACAACCCCACTGTTTGCAGATCATTTTACTTCTTTCTATAAATAGATGATTAAAATCAGCACAATTATCTGCCAGTAGAACTAGACTAGCTTGAAAATAGTCAAAATGTCTGGAAAAAAAGTTTAGTAATCTTATATTTAATTTATAGTTTTCTTTTAAAAGGAAATACTTTACGATGTTTTTACTTGCTGTAGGTTTGTCCTTGGGTTAGGAAGGAAATGAAGATGTCTGGAAGTGTATTGTTCTGATGGACTTTTCCAGAATCCGTTCCACAGCAGGGCTGCGTGATATGATGATATAACATCAACATTATGATAAATAATAATTACCTGTGGTCACAGTGTGTTTTCCAGTGTGAGATATAATGGATATGGTGATCTCATTTGTTGGTATAGTAAATTTTTATTGTTGTCATTATATACATCACCAAATAGTTTCCAATAGTTTTATACATCACCAAAAAAACACTACTGTACTGCTGGCAGTTTGTGAGCGGACCTAAATATTATTCTGTCTCTTCGGGGTCCCAGAAATCAACGCAAAATCAAGCAAACGCCGCGATATTCGTAGGAACGTTCCATTTTTCAACATGACCGGCGATTTTCCGCAGATTTGGGCCGAGACGTGTCATGTGACGTCATCACGACACGTGTTCAGCCAAATCTCTCTTCGATTCACGTGCGTTGAACACGAGTACCGCTAAAAGCTCTCGTTTACCAACAAACATTCCTGTGCGAGGCCGTGCAGAACTATTTTGTGCGACTGCAATTTCACCAGTTTGAATAGTTTCACACACACACACACACACACACACACAGAAATGATTTAGCTGAAGGAGTTCATCGGACCCGAGTCGAGCTACAGGGCGAGGGACATTCGGAGAGGTTTCACAGATTTAACAGATTGTTTATTACATTGACTCTCTCTGGTCTGATTAGCAAACTGACAACATGACCTAAAGACAGGAAGTGTGAAGACGAATGGAGAGAGAGAGATGCGGTTATTCTCCATTTTAGTCCACGGCTCAGGTCAGAAGTGTCATAGTGAAGTCACACTTCGCCTTCTCTTCTTTATATCCACAAACAAATCATTCATTATTAATGTAAATGTTCAGCTAGCTGCTTATCGGCAACACATTTCATCAATCTGGACCTTTAAACATTTACTCCAGTGTCTGAATCTTATGTTATTCCTTTATATAGATTGTTTTTTTAACCTGTGCGAGGTTTTGAATTATTTGAACAGGGCTAAAGAAATGTTATGGGGTTTTTTTGTGTCCTCCTGCTGTTGTTGTTTTTTGTGTTGTTATTTTGGCATTAATAAAAAAAAGTCTGTTTCTACGAGTGAGAAATAAATTGCGAGTTTAAAGTTTTCAAACATTGTTCCCGAGTTCCTCAGGGTTCTGTACTGGGACTGATCCATCCATCGCCTGTATCACTCCTACACAGGGGTCGCAGGGAGTCTGGAGCCGATCCAGGGAACTGTGCACAACGCACAATCCATCACAGGCCACACACACACACACACAGACACACACACACACACACACACTCACAATCATACACACTCACAATCAATCACACACACACAATCACACACACACACAAACACACACAATCATACACACACACAAACACACACAATCATACACACACACACACACACACACAATAACGCACACACAATCACACACTCACAATCAACACTCACAATCATGCACACAAATCACACACACACACACACACAATAAATCACACAACACACACTCACAATCATAACACTCACAATCACACATACACAATACACACACACTAAACCACACACACACAAACACACACAATCATACACACACACACAATAATGCACACACAATCACACACTCACAATCATACATACACAATACACACACACACACACACACACACACACAATAATGCACACACACACACAAACGCACACATTCATACACACTCACAATCATGCACACTCACACACAATCACACACACACACAATCACACACACTCATACACAATCACACACAATATACTTGTATACACACTTGTATAGTGCTACTATACAAGATCCATTAACTGAATACCAGAGGAAGCAAAGTGTACAGAGTAGAGGTGTAAGTGCAAGTCTGTGGGGGTTTTTTTATTTTTTATTTTTTTTAGGAGTTGGTTAGGTGTTCATGGAAAAGGTGGGTCTTTAGCTGTTTTTTGAAGATAGTGAGAGACTTTAAATCACTTTCATTCACACACACTCACAATACACACACACACACACACACACACAATAATGCACACACAATCACACACACACACACAATCATACACACTCACAATCATGCACACACAATCACACACACACAATCATACACACTCACAATCATGCACACACAATCATGCACGCACACACACACTAATGCACACACAATCACACACACACACAATCATACACACTCACAATAACACACCACACAATCATACACACTCACAATCATGCACACACAATCACACACACACACACACACACACACAATCATAAACACTCACAATAATGCACACACAATAACACACACCAGTCATGCACACACAATCACACACACACACACAATCATACACACTCACAATCATGCACACACAATCACACAACTCACAGTCATGCAACACAATCACACCCACAATCACATACACACTCACAATCATGCACACACAATAACACACACATACACACACACACACAATAATGACACACAATCACACACACACACACACACAATTTACACAATCATACACACTCACAATCGTACACACAATCACACACACAAATATACACAC
>CM022755.1:38593456-38600956 GCA_012411365.1 Ameiurus melas
CAATCGGTGATTGGTTGATGGGAACAATGGCGATTGGTGATTGGTCGATGGGAACAATGGCGATCGGTGATTGGTCGATGGGAACAATGGCAATCGGTTATAGATAATTAAGATCAGTGGTGTTTGGTCATTGGCAGTAATGGTGATCAGTCTTTGGCTTTAGATGCTGTTGGTGGACCATGATTTATAATTTAAACCCAACGTGTTGATCTGCCACAAATATTCAATGATCTGTTAAAGGCTCATATTAAATCAAGGAAACACTTTATGAAAGTGGGGGAATAATTTTGTCAAATTTAAGGAAACATTTAAGACTGAAACAAATCTAGTTCAGTAGTTCTAGTTCTAATTCTGTATAAATCCATTTCCATTTGTAATGTTGGGGCGGGGCTTTCAAACAGCATCACTGCTTTCTGATAATGCGGTTATATTTTTATCTGAGGTCAGGAATAGTTAAACATCAGATAAAATTAAAGTTATATTTAAAATGAAGGTTTATTTTGGCTACGTTTGGAATCCATGTCATGTGGCGTGACGGCAGACAAGGATATAGGATGCACTCGCAGTTCAAACGCTGAGGTTTATTTACAAGTGATGAAAACAAACAGAAACAGAAACAAGGCTCTCTCTACAACTAAGCTAAGCTAAACTAGGCCTTTGGCTAACACTAACGCTAATGCTAATGCTAAGGCTATGGCTATGGCTATGGCATAAACAGGACATGAAACAATTACTCGCTAACATCGCACCCGCGCTATAAATGGCAGGCATACATAAATGCATACATCAGTTCAAGCATTCAACCGCGCCGCGTGAAGCACGGCTCACGGTATATATCCACACAGTCATTAGCCCGCAATCGCTACCAGCTGCGATCACTTCCGCATACGTCACACATTACGCGAGGGGGCAAAAACATGACGTTACCCCGGAAGAAGTCCGCGAGGGAATTAGTGACAGAACCTGGCTTGAGCTTGAGACGTGGCTTGAGCTTGAGACATGGCTTGAGCCTGAGCGAGAGACATGGCTTGAGTGAGAGACATGGCTTGAGTGAGAGACACGGCTTGAGTGAGAGACATGGCTTGAGCAAGAGATATGGCTTGAGCTTGAGACGTGACTTGAGCAAGAGACGTGGCTTGAGCGAGGGTCATGGCCTGAGCGAGAGACATGGCCTGAGCAAGGGACATGGCCTGAGCGAGGGACATGGCTGTGGTGTCGGGAACGTGAGGCATGGCTGTGGTGTCGGGAACGTGAGGCGGGGCGGTGACCGGGACCTGAGCCGGGGCTGTGACCGGGACCTGAGCCGGGGCTGTGACCGGGACCTGGACCTCAGACAGGGTCTGGATTTGGACGTCCTGAGCTTGAGACTGAGTCTGGACGTGGACGTCTTGGACTTGGGACTGGGTCTGGACTTGGGCGTCGTGGACCTGAGACTTCGATCTGAGCGAGTCTTCCAGCTCCTGCATTTTGGCAGTCAGATCCTCATTCTGTCTCTCCAGCTGCAGCCGAGCAGTCTCACTCCTCTGAGCCTTGCTGCGCTCACCCGCTAGTTCGGTGCTCAGCGTGTCCACTTGGGCATTTGCCTTCTTCAATCGGTTATTAACCGATTAACCGATAGGAGTTCGATGTTGCCCTGTTTCTCCTCAAGTTCCTCCTCCAGCTTTGAAATACAAGCTTCAAATCTCCGCTTCTCATTCTTCAATGCAGATATCTTGGAGTTACAGCTGGTCACTTCATCATGCAGCTCATTTCTCTCCTGAAGAACCTGCCTCTGACTGCGATCAGCTGCAGACAAATCCTCACATAACTGCACATTTTCAACCTCCAGACTCTTGACTTTGCATTCAATCTCTTCGGCGCTGCTCCGTGCAGCATCGCGAGTTTAATGGCTTGGGTAGAAATGTCAGGAATCTGAAACTTTGACTGGAGCTTGGACTTGAAACTCTGACTTGGCTTGGACCCGAGCTGTGTCTAGGGCTTGGACTGGAGACATGACTGGGGCTTGAATGGGAGGCGTGACTGACTGGAACATGAACTTGGAACTTAGCTTTGCGTGGAACTCTGACAATTGGGTCCGCAGATTTGGAAATGAATGGATTTTGCTTAACAGGATGCGCGGTGATTGCTCTGTCTCTTTCCTCATAAGAGAGGTAGAAGGACGGGTCCGGCGGGGGCTTTGCTGTGGCTGTGACTTGGGGCTTGGCTGTGACTTGGGGCTTGGCTGTGGCTGTGACCTGGACTGGGACTTGAAAAATGTCTCAGACAGGGAATGGAGACTTAACTTGGACAGGGGCATGGATTTGAGACTTGGCAGGGACATGAGATTTGGACATGGCTGGGACTGGAGAATTAGCTTGGACCGGAGACTCAGCCGGGCTGTGATTGGAGTCTTTGCTGCCTGTCTCACTTCTCTGTTCCATCTGCTCATAGTACTCATGGATCAGGGGTTCAGTACCTCCAGTTACCTTCCCACAACACTCTATCCACACTGTACTGTTGCCCTGGTTCTCCGAAGTCCACAAGAAACAATTCCAAGAACTGCAAAATATCCTCCGGCACTTCAGGCATTTCAGCCAATACTTGTTCTGCCCATGTGCGAGCGAAACCCACAAAGCGAGACATGATGAACAGTATGAACTGACCTTCGGATGGTTTTGGGTCGCACAGGCTGGCAAGATATTGCTGACATTCCCTGACAAAGTAGTCCGGATAAGGCTGGCTATCATACGGCGCAGGCAGGTATTCTGGAGTCTTCTGGGAAAAATGCATGGAGCCGATGGCGGGGATACTTGGCGTGGATTCCCCGGTTTGGTGTCCTCTCCATTTTTCTGATGACAGACAAGGATATAGGATGCACTCGCAGTTCAACCGGTGAGGTTTATTTACAAGGGATGAAAACAAAAAGAAACAGAAACAGAAACAAGGCTCTCTCTACAACTAAGCTAAGCTAAGCTAAACTAAGCCTTTGGCTAACACTAACGCTAATGCTAAGGCTATGGCTATGGCATAAACAGGACATGAAACAATTACTTGCTAACATCGCACCCGCACTATAAATGGCAGGCATACATAAATGCATACATCAGTTCAAGCATTCAACCGCGCCGTGTGAAGCACGGCTCACGGTATATATCCACACAGTCATTAGCCCGCAATCGCTACCCGCTGCAATCACTTCCGCATACATCACACATGACGTCACCCCAGAGGAAGTCCGCGCATGCGCAACAGAGCACGTTGAGCACTGTTGTGCGGGGGAATCGTGACAATCCATTTATGTATGATGCTCTAAATTTACTCGCCCTGGTGTTTTTCTGTTATCATGAAAATTTAGTGGCTTGGTTTTAGTGGCCATATGTTTTAAAAAAATTGGAAAGAAGAAAGACTTCAGTGCTTATCAACTCCATGTCATGTTTCTGCTAGCTACCACTGTTATCTAGACATCAACTCAAGAGGAAGCTGCAGAACTAAAGAGTGTTTTTGTACAAATGGTGTTACTGAGAAGTGAATATTTAGATGATGATAAACTGGAGGCTATCCATTGCTTGTTCGCTAAATTTGCCTTGTAGCTTTAGTGCACAACTAAAGAAACACACTTCGTACCCCAAATAATATGTCTCAGCTAATTGACTACACTGGAGGTTAAAGTTTAAGCCTATCAAACTATAGACATAAATACAGTCATTATTAATGCTTAAGAATGAACCTTAATAATTAACAAAACCATCAGTAAAGCAGTAGCTACCTCGGAAGTTAGCAGAAGTTCTTCCAGATCTCAGATCCAGCTTCTTCACATCGGTGTTCAGTCAATAACAGATAAAACAAGAGAATAAAACGAGCTCCTTACATCTGTCGTGTTCATACAGTCAGAAACCATCTTTCATGGTAATGTCATAACTCAGCAAATCATGTGGATCCACATACTGAGCTTTTACATATACCAAAACCATCACCACTGCTGAGGGAGAAATATGGAGACATAGTTACCATGGAGACATCTATTCTCACAAATCAGACATTGTCACAAAAGACATTACAATCAAGAACTAGAAGATAAAATTACACAAAGCCCATGAAAACTCACTAAAGTTTACACAAGATTAAATACTGCACCTAGAAACAAGGAACCAATCATCACAGACAGGAAGTAATGATCAAAAAAGGAACACTCCATCTGCAGGAAGTGTGAGGGTTAACAAGAGCAAAAAACAAAAAATAAGGAAAGTGGAAACCAAAAAGTTCACATGGTGGTTCAGAATGTGGAAAACTGAAGGAGTCACATAGCAGTGTAGAATGTGGAAAGCAACAGGGTTAGCATCAGTATTAAAACACTATGTATAATATTATCCATCCATTTTCTATACCACTTATCCTACAAGGTCGTGGGGAACCTGGAGTCTATCCTAGGGGGCATGAGGCACAGGGCAGGGTACACCCTGGACAGAGTGCCAATCCATCACAGGGTACAATCACATACACATTCATACACTACAGACACTTTGGACATGTCAATCATGTCTTTGGAAAGGAACCATGTCTTTGGGAGGAAACCAGAGTAACCGGAGGAAACTCCCCACAGCACAGGGAGAACTCCGGACACACAGGGCAGCAGTGGGAATCGAACCCCCAACCCTGAAGGGGTGAGGCGGACGTGCTAACACTAAACCACCATGTACCCATGTACAATGTTTTAAATAAATACAGTGGGGGAAATGAGTATTGGACACATCTATATTTGAGTCAGTAGATATATTTCCAATGAGGTTATTCACTTGAAATTTTCACCAGACTTCAGTAATAACTCAAGAAATCCACAAATATAAATAATTCACAACATTAAAGTCCATAAATAAAGTTATGTGTAATAAAGAGGAATGATACAGGTAAAAAGTACTGAACACACTAACTGAAATGTATTTAATACTTAGTGGAGAAGATTTAGTTTGTAAAGACGCTTCAAGACACTTCCTGTATGAAGAAATGAATGTTCACAGTATTCATGTGTGATTTTGACCCGTTCTTCTAAACATATTGTCTTTAAATCTTGTTCAGTTGGACTCGAGTCAGGTGATGGACCGGGTCATTCTAACACCTTGATTTTTTTTCTCTGAAACCAATTGAGCGTTTCCTTTGCTGTATGATTTGGATCGTTGTCCTGCTGGAAGCTCCACCCACACCTCATCTTCCTGAATTTCCCCTTGGGGATCAATAAAGTATCTATCTATCTATCTATCTATCTATCTATCTATCTATCATCCTGTTGGATGGCAGCAGATTCTTCTCAAGAATCTCCCGGTAAAGGGCTCCATTCATCGTTCCTTCAGTTATATGAAGTCTGCCAGTACCATGTGATAAAGAACAGCCCCACACCATGATGCTTCACCTCCAAACTTCACTGTTGGTATAGTGTATTTAGGGTGATGTGCAGTGCCATTTCTTCTCCAAACATGGTGTGTAGTATGAATGAAAAGTTCAGTTTTGCTCTCGTCTGATCAGACTACACTCTCCCAGTATGTCATAGGCTTCTCCAAATGAGTTGTAGGGAACTTTAAATGACCTTCGACATGCCTTTTCTTTAGTAATGGAGTCTTGTGGTGTGAGCGTGAGCAGTGGTACGCATTGACGATTGTTTTCTCTGTGATGATGCCACCTGCTGCCTCCAAGTGTTTCTGGAGCTCTTTCTGAGTGGTCCTTGGCTCCTGGGCGACTCTTCTGACTATTCTTCTGACTCCCTGGTCAGAGATCTTGTGAGGAGCTCCTGTGCGTGACCCTATTGATGCTGATTCCATCAATATGTTTAATAACAATAAGGGTGTGAAGGTCTTGGGAGAGCTCTTGACTTTTACACATCATAATATGTTTCTTGTGTGACACCTTGGTAACGAAAAGCCTTTTCATAGACCATCAATTTACAAACCCAGCTGTTATTCATTTGCACAGATAGGGGGTGTAATTACTTACGGATTTCAGCTGGTTCCTTGCCTTACCTTGCCTGGGAGAACTACCATATATAACCATATATTTGTATAATGATGTGATGAAAACTTAGAGACAAATTATTTTTCATGAATGTGACCGAAACGTGGTTTCCCACCCCAAAATATCTACAAACAACAGGCCTGGTGTAGATGATGTGTTTCTCCATGAACGTTCCAGAAGCTTGCCATAGACCAAAGAGCTGAAGAACTTCACAGCTGCTCTGTGAGTTCCTGTTCTTACTAAACTACAGGATTGTTGTTTGTGGCCAATCAAGCTGGATTTAATGCCTGCTAAGGAACTGTAGACAAATGCTCTACATTCTACTGTAGAACTATAAACATCAAAATAACCAGTCTGACAAAACTGGCCTGAGGAATTAACTTCAGCTTCACTGCTTTATCTTAAACTAATAGGCATAAACATTGTTGGTATTGCTATTGGACTGGTGGACATGTGTTTGACCAATCAGTCGTTTTGAAATAGAGATGTAAGCTCCACCCCTGATTGTTCCTGATCTACAATAAAGTAATAAAAACTGCCCTCCAGTGAAAATCCATCTATTTGCATATGTAAATGTGTTTATGCTAATGACATCACAACACAAGGTCTTCAAAACAGGACTGTGGTTTAAAGCTTGGTTTATGTAGATGAAATTTAACAATATTTACACTGAATTTTTAAAACTACAAAGATTAATAATAATAAATAGTACAATAGTGCATTTTTAAAAAATTAGGCTAAAATTAAATGTTATTAAAATAACAATTGTATGTGATTTAAATACATTCAAGCTGAATTAAAAAAAAATTCACCCGAATAAAAATGATCAAAACACTAAACATGATAATATAGGAAATAAATATGTAGAGAGCTTTACTGTTTTCGCCCCGGTGGTGTGTTTAGTGAGGCAGAAGCAGTTTTATCTCCAGGAGATACAAAACACACACACACACACACACACACACACACACACACACATACATAGAGGGAAATAAAAAGCATCGCACGAATACTGCGTTAGAGCGTCCTGCTTCCGTTGGCATAGAAACTAATCCATGTTGGCTTTTTAGCACCTGACAGTGCGTGTGCGTGTGTGTGTGTGTGTGTGTGTGTGTGTGTGTGTGTGGGTGGCTGGTCGTGCCTCTCCACCGTAATGAGGTCTGATGGGGGAGGGGTGTGTGGACCTCAGCACGCAGCTGCACGAGGTGACCTACCTCACACGCACACACACACATCGAGGTCTCAAACAAAGCCACCTCAATCCCCTATGTTCCCCCCTGTGGGAGACGGTCAGCGTTCCAAATCGAGATGTTAATGGTGTAAAGTGAAATAATGAGCACAGCTCTGTGTGTGTGTGTGTGTGTGTGTGTGTGTGTGTGTGTGTGTGTGTGTGTGTGTGTGTGTGTGTGTGTGTGTGTGTGTGTGTGTGTGTGTGTGTGTGTGTGTGTGTGTGTGTGTGTGTGTGTGTGTGTGTGTGTGTGTGTGTGTGTGTGTGTGTGTGTGTGTGTGTGTGTGTGTGTG
>CM022755.1:38603456-38630956 GCA_012411365.1 Ameiurus melas
CTGAGCTCATGTACGTGGAAGAATGTGCATGGTGCTCTCCTCTCAGTGTGTTATGGAGCTCTGTGATTCTCTGTGGTTCACTGGCTTTAAATATCTCAGGGGAAGTACCTTCACCCTCCTGGATTAGAAGCTGGCATGTCATAAGGGAGAGCTGGCAGGTGGGTGGGAATTGGTCAAGAATAAATTGGGGAAATCCTTGGAAAAATCCTCCCAAAAATCAATAACAATCTCAGTGTGGTGGCGAGGGCGTGGTGGAGTGACCGGTTTCTGAATAGAGGGTGGAGTTGAGAGAGTGTGTGATAACGTTGAGGTTACGCCTGTGGGTGATTCTGCTAATCAGTTTTCTCACTCTTTTCTCGAGTGAGAAAAGGGACAGAGAGAAAAGCTATGAGAGAGAGAGAGATGAGATGCTCAGGACTGTGTGTGTGTGTCTGTGTGATTTTGGTGAATAAGGTTGAAAAGCAAGATTCCATGCCATGAAAATTCTTTAGAGTTGTGTCATGTCTGTCTGCTGTGTCCTCAATCCCCTGCTAACATAGTGAGCGTCACAGTCACTAGTCCCAATCCTCTCGGGGTGGAGAGGGGTGTGATGGGAATGAGTGTTACAGAGTGGGGGGTGGGGGGTGATGGGAATGAGTGTTACGGAGTGGGGTGGAGGGGTGTGATGGGAATGAGTGTTACAGAGTGGGGTGGGGGGTGTAATGGGAATGAGTGTTACAGAGTGGGGTGGAGGGGGGTGTGATGGAATGAGTGTTACAGAGTGGGGTGGAGGGGGGTGTGATGGGAATGAGTGTTACAGAGTGGGGTGGAGGGGGGTGTAATGGGAATGAGTGTTACAGAGTGGGGTGGGGGGGGGGGTGATGGGAATGAGTGTTACAGAGTGGGGTGGAGGGGGGTGTAATGGGAATGAGTGTTACAGAGTGGGGTGGAGGGGGTGTGATGGAATGGTGTTACAGAGTGGGGTGGAGGGGGTGTGATGGGAATGAGTGTTACAGAGTGGGGTGGAGGGGGTGTGATGGGGTGGAATGAGTTTCAGAGTGGGGTGGAGGGGGTGTGATGGGAATGGAATGGGGGTGGTACAGAGTGGGGTGGAGGGGGTGTAAAGGAGATGGGTGTTACAGAGTGGGGTGGAGGGGGTGTGAAGGGAATGAGTGTTACAGAGTGGGGTGGAGGGGTGAGGGGGTGAGTTTACAGAGTGGGGTGGAGGGGGTGTAATGGGATGAGTGGGTGGCAGATTACAGGGGTGGAGGGGGTGTGATGGAATGAGTGTTACAGAGTGGGGTGGAGGGGGGTGTGATGGAATGGAGTGTTACAGAGTGGGGTGGAGGGGGTGTGAAGGGAATGAGTGTTACAGAGTGTGGGGTGGAGGGGTGTGGTGGGAATGGAGTGTTACAAGTGGGGTGGAGGGTGTTGATGGGAATGGGTGTTACAGAGTGGGGTGGAGGGGGTGTAAAGGGAATGGGTGTTACAGAGTGGGGTGGAGGGGGTGTGAAGGAATGGGTGTTAAGGGGGGGGGGGGGGGGGAATTACAGAGTGGGGTGGAGGGGGGTGTGATAGGAATGAGTGTTACAGAGTGGGGTGGAGGGGGTGTAAAGGGAATGGGTGTTACAGAGTGGGGTGGAGGGGGTGTGTAGAGGAAAATGGGTGTTACAGAGTGGGGTGGAGGGGTGTGAGGGAATGGGTGTTACAGAGTGGGGGTGGAGGGGGGTGTAAAGGGAATGGGTGTTACAGAGTGGGGTAGGGGGTGTAATGGGAATGGGTGTTACAGGAATTAGGGGGTGGAGGGGGTGTGAAGGAATGAGTGTTACAGAGTGGGGTGGAGGGGGTGTGATGGAATGAAGTGTTACAGAGTGGGGTGGAGGGGGTGTGTGGGAATGAGTGTTACAGAGTGGGGTGAGGGGGTGTGATGGGAATGAGTGTTACAGAGTGGGGTGGAGGGGGGTGTGAATGGAATGAGTGTTACAGAGTGGGGTGGAGGGGGTGTGATGGAATGAGTGTTACAGAGTGGTGGGGTGGAGGGGTGATGGAATAAGTGTTTTCGGAGTGGGGGTGGGGTGGAGTGGGGGGGGTGTGATGGAATGAGTGTTACAGAGTGGGGTGGAGGGGGGTGTGATGGAATGAGTGTTACAGAGTGGGGTGGAGGGGGGTGTGATGGAATGAGTGTTACAGAGTGGGGTGGAGGGGGTGTGATGGAATGAGTGTTACAGAGTGGGGTGGAGGGGGTGTAAAGGGAATGGGTGTTACAGAGTGGGGTGGAGGGGGGTGTAATGGGAATGAGTGTTACAGAGTTGGGGTGGAGGGGGTGTGATGGAATGAGTGTTACAGAGTGGGGTGGAGGGGGGTGTAATGGGAATGTGTGTTACAGAGTGGGGTGGAGGGGTGTGATGGAATGAGTGTTACAGAGTGGGGTGGAGGGGGGTGTGATGGGAATGAGGTGTTACAGAGTGGGGTGGAGGGGGGTGTGATGGAATGAGTGTTACAGAGTGGGGTGGAGGGGGGGTGTGATGGAATGAGTGTTACAGAGTGGGGTGGAGGGGGTGTAAAGGGAATGGGTGTTACAGAGTGGGGTGGAGGGGGTGTAATGGGAATGAGTGTTACAGAGTGGGGTGGAGGGGTGTAAAGGGATTGAGTGTTACAGAGTGGGGTGGAGGGGGTGTGATGGGAATGGGTGTTACAGAGTGGGGTGGAGGGGGGTGTAAAGGGAATGGGTGTTACAGAGTGGGGTGGAGGGGGGTGTAAAGGGAATGGGTGTTACAGAGTGGGGTGGAGGGGGTGTGAAGGGAATGGGTGTTACAGAGTGGGGTGGAGGGGGGTGTAAAGGGAATGGGTGTTACAGAGTGGGGTGGAGGGGGGTGTAAAGGGAATGGGTGTTACAGAGTGGGGGGTGTAAAGGGAATGGGTGTTACAGAGTGGGGTGGAGGGGGGTGTTACAACCCGCTTTCTTGAGATGGGAAGATTTTGTGTGCAGTGACATTTTGTGTGCAGGTCCAAACTCCCTCCCAGACTTTCCAGCCTGCCCTAGCCTTCCTTGCTCCCGCCTCTAGGATGACCTCACTGATTGGCGGCCATTTTTTAATGAGGAAGCCGAGTGAGAAGGGGTGGGATGCTGGAGGTGGTTACATGTGATTTGTTGTTAGGCGATTGTTTGGTTTGTGGTGTTTGCCCTTGTGGATATCAAACTCTGTATTTTGACTACTGTTTTGGTATTTGACTTTTGCCTGGTTTTGACTTTGAATTTGGTTATTACTACATCTGTTTGTGTATTCTCTTCACGTGTGTATTTATACATGTTCACTTGGTTCACTGGCAGTAGGGGTGTAGCTGCCATTTTTTTTGGGAAAGGGTTCCTTTTGTCTCTGTTCCTTTGCTTAGGTAGTTCTTTCTTTCTTTTCCTTTTAGGTAAGCTTGCTACCTAAACAATATAATTCATTCTTTTGTTTATTATTTTGGCTTTGGCCCACCCTGAAGATACAGCTGTTTTGATTAATTTGTACAATTATATGTATATATTGTGTGATATACCACAACCTTTTTGAACAACCTTGTTATGTAATTCCTGGTTCCCTCATTTAATATTTAAAGATCAATCCATCGAATCCCGAGCTGGTTACTCTGTGTGGCCCAACCTAGACTGGACCGTAACAGGTTTGTGGGCTCATCCGGGATTGATTCTTTATTTATATGTATTTTGTGTGGTAGGTCAGGTTGTGTTGGTGTATTGTGCCCTTTGTAATATGGCTTTTGATTTGATTACATTTACGTTGTGTTCTTCGTTAGAGGACTTTGATAGGTGTAGGAAAGATGATCTGCTCCTTACTGGAGACTTTTTTTGTGTGACACTTCCTCATATCGTGAGCAAAAAGGTGGTTAAAATGGCGTTGTATGAGGCACTTGAGGCTCAACAAATCCTCCCTGAAGCACTCCTGGGCATCGCTACACAGCTTACCCACCCTCTTCTGGTTACCTGCAGGGCGGGGGCTGTGACTGAGCTGGTTGATAAGGTTGTTACAAAAGAGCTTGAGTTTGAGATTAAGCGGCAGGAGTACCAGACGCAGCTACTGTGAGTTTGGGAGCGGGAGCTGGACGCTGAAGGGAGAAGGTTCGACCTGGCAGCTCAGCAGCGGAAGCTGGTGCTGCTGCCATGGAAGCTTAACTCCTTGAGATCAACCTCCCCATATTCCGTTGATGCAGATCACTCCAGCCCACAGCCCACTCCATCGCCATCCTCATCAGTGAGTCCACTTAACTTTGATGTTAGTGGACACATTGGGTTAGTGCCTGTATTTAGAGAAGAAGTAGATGCTTATTTTGCTGTGTTCATAAGAATAGCCAAGACATTAAGGCCAAAAAGTTTGTGGACGTTGTTATTGCAGTGTAAGGTATCTGGTAAAACACAAGAAGCATGTTCCGCCCTCACCATAGAACAGAGTTTAGAGTATGAGACTTTTAAGGCTATGGTTCTCCGAACATATGAGCGTGTGCCAGAAGCTTACCGGCAAAATTTTAGGAACACTGTTCAATCTGTGCACCAACCTATGTGGATTTCGCCCATGAAAAAGCCATGCTGTGTGATAAATGGTCAGAATCACTGTTGGTGCATTTGAACGAGCAGAGGATTGATACTGTCCAAAGCTGCTAATTTTGCAGATGAGTTTGTTTTGACCCATAAAGTTGTGTTCAGTTCTCTATCTCAGAAAAATGCGTCTGCATGTTCGTTGAAGCCTGCGAGTAAAACCTGTATATTTTCTAAACCCTCAGCTGTGTCCTACGAATGTTTTTATTGTCATGAGGCCAGTCACATCATTGCCAACTGCCCAGTACTAAAGCAAAAGTAAGCGAGGCAACAGAGAGGTTAAAAGGGTTAATGCAGTCGTAGCTTCACATGATGTTTCTGAAGGTCTTTGTCAAATTAAGCCAGAATTTGAACGTTTCGTATATTCTGGATATGTGTCCTTGGGTCCTAACGAGGTAAAGAAGCCTGTACGTGTACTGAGAGACATTGGGGCTGCTCAGTCATTTGTGCTAGAAAAGGTGTTACCCTTCTCTGAAGCTTCGTATGCAGGCAGTGATGTGTTAATGAAAAGCATTGAACTGGCAGTAATTTGTGCGCCCCTGCACACGGTATAATTGGAAACCAAGGGTTTCTCAGGTCTAGTGAAGGTGGCTGTTCGTCTAGCTTTGCCCATCAGTGGTGTTTCAGTCATTCCAGTTAATTATATAGCTTGCAATAAAGTCTTTTCCTTACCCGAAATAGTTTCAGGACCTGTAAGTGCTAATTTTCAACCTGGTGACCAGCACTCTTCTGTGTTTCCTGTTTGTGTGTTAACGCGGGCCCAACAAAAATAGTTGGGTGATGTAGTTGATTTATCGTCATCCTTTCTATCTCAAGAGGAGCCCCTTCAGGAACTTGACAGTGCCTGTAAAATACCACATGAGGTAGAGAGGTCTGTCCTATTCCTGAGATAGATCTACCTGTGTCTCATGACCAGTTAGGGGCTGCCAGTTAGATACTTCGTTAGCACAGTGTTTTGAATCTGTAAATGGTCAACCTGAATCTGAACCTTGTCAGTCATTATATTTTATTGAAGATGGTAAATGTGCACTTATATAGCGCTTTTATCCAAAGCGCTTTACACTGTGTCTCATTCACCCATTCACACACCAATGGTAGCAGAGCTGCCATGCAAGGCGGGAGCAACTTGGGGTTCAGTGTCTTGCCCAAGGACACTTCGGCATGTGGAGTCACCCTGGCCGGGAACGGAACCGCCAACCCTACGATTAGTGAACAACCCGCTCTACCAACTGCGCCACAACCGCCCAGAAGATTGGGTGTTAATGAGGAAATGGTCTCCTCCTAGTTCCACTGATGATTGGAAACATTTCAGGTGGTAGTTCCAAGCCCAGTGAGAAGTCATGTTCTGATCTTAGCTAATGATCATCCTTGTTCTGGACATGCCGGGGTCCATAAGACTTACCAGCGTGCCTTATGTTATTTTTATTGGCCCAGTATGAAAAGTGATGTCATAAGATACTGCAGGACTTGTCATACTTTCCAGTTAGTGGGTAAACCTAATCAGGTTGTTCCTCCTGCTCCCTTAAAACCAATAGTAGTCAGCACGGACCCTTTTGAACGTATTATTGTTGATTTTGTTGAACCATTGCCCAAAACTTGCTCCGGTAACTGTTACTTGTTGATTATTATGTGCACTGCCACCTGATTCCCTGAAGTCATTCCCCTACACACACTTAAATCAAAAGTTGTGGTCAAAGCCCTCATTAAATTTTGCACTACATTTGGGCTCCCCAAGTGCATACAGACTGATCGTGGGACCAACTTCACATCACGATTATTTTCACAAGTAATCCGTAAGTTGCAAATTTTCCAACAAGTTTCCAGTGCCTATCATCCTTGCAAGGTGCCTTGGAGTGCTTTCACTAAACTTTTAAAACTATGCTGCACACGTTCTGTGTGGAAACGAAGAAGGATTGGGATGATAGGGTGCCCCTTTTATTATTTGCTGTACGTGATGCTGTGCAAGAATCTCTAGGCTTTAGCCCATTGAATCTGGTGTTTGGTCATACTGTGAGAGGCCCCTTAAAGGCACTACAAGAACACTCAGGTATTAGGGGATGTTCCAAACTGCGCTGCATATCTTGACGATGTGGTAGTCTACTCAGATACCTGGAAGCAACACCTTGAGCTACTAGAGCTGGTTTTTTTCTCCCAGACTTTCCAGCCTGCCCTAGCCTGCCTTGTTCCCGCCTCTCGGATGACCTCACTGATTTGCGGCCATTTTTTAAAGAGGAAGACGGAGTGAGAAGGGGTGGGATGCTGGAGGTGGTTTCGTGTGATTTGTTGTTAGGAGATTGTTTGGTTTGTGGTGTTTGCCCTTGTGGATATAAAACTCTGTATTTTGACTGCTGTTTTGGTATTTGACTTTTGCCTGGTTTTGACTTTGAGTTTGGTTATCTCTACATTTGTTTGTGTATGCTCTTCGTGTGTGTGTTCACTTGGTTCACTAGTAATAGGGGTGTAGCTGCCATTTCTTTGGGAGAGGGTTCCTTTTGTCTCTGTTTCTTTGCTTAGGTAGTTAGGGAAGAATCCCTGTATCTTTCTTTCTTTTCCTTTTAGGTAAGCCTGCTACCTAAACAGTAGAATTCTTTTGTTTATTATTTTGGCTTTGGCCCACCGTGAAGATATGCCTGTTTTGATTCATTTGTACAATTACATGCATATATTGTCTGATATAATGTACCACAACCTTTTGGAACCACTTTGTTTTGTTATTCCTGGCTCCCTCATTTGATATTTAAAGATCAATCCATTGAATCCCGAGCTGGTTACTCTGGGCGACCCAACCTAGACTGGGCTGTAACAGGTGCTATGGGAATGAGTGTTACAAAGTGCGGTGGAGAGGGGGGGATGGGACTAGGACTGAGTTGTACATAGTGGATTGGAATGGGGTGGAGAGGGGTTTTGAGGGCAATACTCCTGTGCACAAAGTGCACTTCATGAAGACTTGGTGTGTGAAGGTTATAAGAAGGTAGAAGAACTCGAGTGTCCTGCACAGAGCCTGACCTCAACCCCGCTGAACTCCTTTGGGATGAACTGGAACTGGAGACTCCTCACAGCAACATCAGCGCCTGACCTCAACCTCACTAATCCTCTTGTAGCTGAATGAACACTAATCCCCATGGCCACACCCTAATATTTAGTGGAAAGTCTTCCCAGAAGAGTGGAGCGCATTAAAACAGCAAAGGGGCGTAAATCTGGAATGAGACGTTCAACAAGCACACGTGGGTGTAATGGTCAGGGGTGCACATACAGTCACAATTCAATAGAAGTAAAATGCCATCTCTCTTGGGTAAGGACATAAACAAGCCTTCATTAATCAAAATATCCTGAACCGTCTCACTTCTATATCAACATAAACATTCGAGGAAAGCAGAGGCAACCGAATACATTTTCAAAGCTGTTAATTCACTCAAAGAAAATAGAGACTACATTCTTTACGTTGATTTCAGTCCTCAACTTAACAAATCAATCGTTCCTTCAGTCTTTAACAAAAACTTTCACGTCATAAGTTCTGAATAAGTACAATTCTATTTGAATTACACTTCCCCACCTGTGTACAGAAATAAAATAAATCAATATTACTATAAGGAGTGTAATATTTCACAAGATTAAACATTCAAAATCACACTTTCCTGTATAACCTCTGGAGTTTGCTCTGGAGAAAGCCGTCTGCCAAACGCCGTAAACGGAACTCTATTAAACTGATGCTAATGTGTTTTATACTCGCAAAATTAATGTTTATTTAATAAGGCTAGCAAATTGTTGATTAAATTGTTGTTGTATTTTTAGAATAATGGTACTGGTAAAAAAAAATGCATTACGTTTAATACTGCAGACTTTAAGTTCAAAATGACATCACTTCCTTCATGTAGTGTATTTCATAAAAACGTCCTGTTTAAATAATACATTTAACCTGACCTTTAAGACCTTTCAAATGTAATGTTCATTTTATTATACATTTCTGTTTAAATATGCACAGTAAACAAAATATTTATACTTTTATAATTAAACTAATGTCTTTAGACCACGTAAGTGTCATTTATTAGTGTGTGTATTGTGTCCTGGATGGGTCGAGTCACATGGAAAGGAGTTTTGTGTTCAATCAGATATGAAGCTGTTATAAACTAAAATAAATTTACAGATACATGAGAAATAGAACAGATCAAATGATGTGAAAGAGAAATAGAACAGATCAAATGATGTGAAAGAGAAATAGAACAGATCAAATGAAAACAGCTTGAGAAAAAAAGTGTGAATGTAATTTTTTATCAGTGTTCAGGGAATATTTAAAGGATCTGACAATTCTGAATTGTCTTGAATTGTAAGGTTCTACGCAATCTTTTAATTTTTGTGTATTTAATGTGAATTTTTTTGAACTTATTTAATTTTATTATTATTATTATTATTATTATTATTATTATTATTATGAATTGTATGTGTTTTCATGCAAAACTGTTAAACCTTTTGTCCTGAACTCCTTCCTCTCTCTTTCTTCCGTCTCCGGATCTTTTAAAACCGCACGTCCGCTGAGTCACACATACACACACACACACTCACACACACACACAGATAATCCACCAGTGACATGAATACAAAGCAAGCACAGTTAAAATCAGTACATTCTCTCTCTCTCTCTCTCACACACACACACACACACACACACATATACATATATATAATCACAAAAATACTCTCACGGATGTCAAACAATTGCAAACACAATACTGGTTTATCAAAAAAAAAATTGTTAAATATTGGCACCCCTATGAAATCAAGTGAGAAAATATATTTGAAGTAAATTCACATTGATTTTGACATTTTCTAGTAGACCTGGGTGACTAGGAACAGGAAATTGCTCAACCGTGACTTCCTGTTTCACAGGGGTATAAATATGAGGTAACACACAGGCCAAACTCCCTTAGTTATTCATAACGATGGGGTAAGAGCGAGGAATGTAGCTGTGATGTGCGGCAAAAGGTAGTTGAGCTTCACACAATGGGGCGTGGCTATAAGAAAATAGCAGAAGCATTGAAAAAGTCCATTTCCACCATCAGGGCAATCATGAAGACGTTCCAGTCCACTGGAAATGTTCTGAATCGACCTGGAATCGGACGTGTGTCTATATCGTCTCAACGCACTGTGAAGAGGACGGTTCGAGTGGACAAAACATCTCCAGGGACCACAGCTGGAGAACTGCAGAAGTTAGTCGTGTCTTGGGGTCAGAACGTCTCCAAAACTACAATCTGAAGTCACCTCCATCACCACAAGATGTTTAGAAGGGTTTCAATTGTTGTGAATTATTTTGAACAAAAAAAATCAAAAGGTTAAACAATAAAGACAGCCTGCTTTCACACACACGCACACACACACACACACACACACACACACACACATATATATATATATATAATATTTGGTGGCTATTGTAAATTTATTTGCTTCATAACATTTCCTTCAAATTTCCTGCAAAATAATTTTAGTATTATATTGCAAGACAGTCTTAATTATTTACTTATTTGTTATTATTATTATTATTATTATTATTATTATTATTATTATTATCCAACGTCCAGATGAGCACATAGCTCACGTCTTTCACACACACACACACACACACACACACACTTCACTCTAGTAAAATGAGTAAAAACAGAATTGTACTTTAATTCTGTTACAGTAAGCAGTGTTCTTCCCACTACCTTACATCTGATCTATCTCTTTCACTCATCTGTTTATGGTTCTGTTCCATCCCTAGAACACACACACACACACAGAGAGAGAGAGAGAGAGAGAGAGAGAGAGAGAGATCCTGATGCTGGTTATTTAATGTCTGTGTGTTCATACAGTGTATATACAGAGGATCTTTACTGTATAATTAAGTGTAGTGTGTAATGCACATTTTAACAGTAATCATCTGTACACAGGCAGATCTGCAGACCTCAAACATTCCTGAGCTACACTGCTGCAGCATCCCTGTGGCCGGATAAACCCCACACCCCCACACCTCCGCCCTCACGGCTGCACAGAAAAAAAGTCCTGTAGTTCACTCATCTGGAATGTTCACTTACACTGAGACCAAATCAAAGGAACGTTAAATGAATGGAAATTACAGAGTGGCAGGTTTTATTTTAGCTCTGGATTCATGTTCTGTGGAAATGCAAAAGGCTCCAATCACACATGCAGCAGTAGTTCAGCCTGTAAATCTATCTGAGTTTCATCTCAACCTTGTTACAACCTCGTCACCCGCAACACTGTGGAAAATGTTCAAACTCAGGATTATATTTACAGAGTAAAACATGATGGGGTGGTGTGATGAAGGCCAGCTTGGAGTCGATTATTTTCAGATAAACGCCAATTCCCAAGTTATTACCTCAGCAATTTACCAAGTATTATAATGTTGATTTATTAAAGAATGATAGATCATACCTGCTTATAGGTACATGCAACATCCATGAAACAAGTTCTTCCTGTTGTCACTTACGTTATAGCAGCTATACAGAGTCAGTCCCTCGCCAGTCTCTCTTTACTCTTTCTCTTTATTCTCTCTCTATGCTCCCTCTCTCTCTCTCTCTCTCTCTCTCTCTCTCTCTCTCTCTCTTTATTGTTTTATCTCTCTTTAACTGAACATGCATTAATGTGAGTAATCATCACCTTCATGAATGAGTGTCATGCTGGTTTAGAGGATTGGTGTAAGTCTCATGATTGGATGGGTCTCAATCTCAGGGATTTGGTGGGAGCAGGAGGTCAGACATGAAACAGGAAATGCCACACTGATTAACATGGGGGCAAACTGGACTTGGTGCTGTGTCCAGTTAACTTTATATATCCAGCAAGCATTTTGTTTAATTTCAGTGTCAGTCTATCCGGAGGTTTCAACCAACAGACCAACTGCCAGGTCTAACAACTGAACATGCCTGTTTTTGACACTGTTTTCTGGAATTCTCTTTAAATTTGGAAATCCTTGTGTCTTTTGTGTATAACCCTGGCCTGTCTTATTTATATATTATTATAGAAATGGTGTATAGTAAACTTCTTGCACATGGATCCTAACTTTCCCTCTGAATCCCTTATGTTTCAGAAGGATTTGCCTAACAATGTGGATCCAGCAATGGTACAAGACCTGTGTTCCTCCATAGCTGAACCCCCACATCCATGTCACATTACAACCCACATCACTAACCCAGACGTAAACCACAATTCAGCACTTAAAAAAGTCTTTCACTGGAGTCTAATTGAAACACTACAAACCAAATTTGCATCGTGTGACAACTCTCCCTCACTCAATGGCCAATCTAATCAAAGCTCAAAGACCATTCGCTTCCATACCTGTTTCCAAAGGCATGGAGGTAGTGGGACCCATGGAAATGCAACAAGTATTTCACCTGAAGAAATGGAAAGACCAGGTGGAATGTGAATGTGTCATACTGAGGTAACAGAGGACATGTTCAAGCAATTTGCAATGTGAAGCCACAAGGGAAAAGGCGTGACCATACGACTGAACACATTACACCAATGATAGAATATAAATATGAAAAATAACTGTGATAGTAAACTTATCTTCACAGTCCTAATATTTTCCAGCGCTCGTTGACTAAGGGGTAGCAGGAAAGTTCATGGATCACAATATCCTGCTTGGTTACCTCAAACGCTCCTTGACCATTAAAGCCCCTGGTTCACCCCAGAGAAGGAAAAGATTCCCCTCCAGGTTTGCCTAGGCACACAACCCCTGGAAAATTTGTATTCATAGACATGAATTCTAATCACCAAGTCATTAGATCACCCTGGCTAACGACACATAACCCGACAATCTCCTGGAAAAGATGTGAGCTTCATGGAGTCCTAGTTGTTTTCAAACATGTCTCTCTCTCCTGGTATCAGGGGAGGGCTACATCAGGGAGGCATTTGAACAAGGACACCATACCTCTACCTCTACCTCCATCCATACCTCTACCTCTCCTGCACAGAGTGCACATTTCCCTTGGTTCTGGTCACGCTGGCATCCAATAGAAGAAACAGTCTGTGTAAAAGGTCTGGTGGCAGTTAATCTTTTCTGGTATTAAGAAATTTGTTAAAGTCTGCAGGGTCAGTGCTGTCCTGTACCTCAGAACAACTACCCTCAGGGCTCCTTGAGCCTCCAATCATAGACAGTGTCTCCAGACTTCATCACTGACCTCCCTAAATCTTCAGGTAACACCATAATCTTGACAATAATCAATTGCTTCTCTAAGGCATGTTTCCCAATACCTCTCCCCAAACTACCCACTGCTATGGAAACCATCAAAATTGTCTTCTGTGAGGTGTTTAGGCATTATGGTCTCCTAGAAGACATTACAGACAGGGGAGTCCAATCAAACAATTGAACCAGGAAATTTGGATGTTTCTAATGTTGTACTGCTCCAACATGAACAACTGGATCTACAACCTCCCATGGGCAGAAGATGTCCAAAGATTCCTGACACACTCACCAACAGGTGTTTACCCTATTCAAATGGTTGTTGGATTACCAACTTCTACACTTCTCTTGGTCGGGAGAGCCATCTGATATCCCAGCAGTTAATGAGTAGATGATGAGGAGTGAACAAACATGAGAAATGGCACGTCTGCCTGCAGTACGCTATTCAAAGACAGAAGCTGGTCGTCATCGCCACCCACATCCTCAACTACAACCAGGTCAGATGTGAGATTGAAGATAGCATCCTGAAAGCCTTGGTTTACTGGTATTTTTAAAATCAAAAAACAAGTTAGCCCTGTAGCATACAAACTAGGATTACCATCCACTTACAGAGTAGCTCCAACTTTCAATGTCTCTTTACTCAAACCTGCTGTCTCCTCTGCCCAAAAACAGGTACCCAGAGCTGAGCCACCATCTCGGTTGAAGATATAGTGTCTGCATGCTTCTTGTCTCCAAGCGATGGTGCAATGTCATGTTATACCTGTGGGATTTGGTGGGCTACAGCCCAGAGAAAAGGACTTGGGTTCCTGCCAGGGACATTCTTAATCACTTACTCATTGATAACTTCCAAATAGACTGTTCAGATAGTCCCGCTCCAAGAACCCGAGGCAGGCCCCATGTCAGATATGGTTTGGCTTTGGTAGCTGTCCTTCGGGGGGTTGGTTTTGTTAGGTCTGTTCAGGACATTTCACTACCATGCCAACAGTACACTGTATATAAAGCACATAGACACTTTACTCAATCTGTGAGTAAAGTGGCATCTGTGAAGCCTTGTTAATTATTCGCGATCGTGCAAGTTCTGAGCTGTTTGTGCTATTGTCTGTTTTTCATGTATGACTCCTACTTCCTGTTCCTCTAGTCCTGTTATCAGTGTATTTCCTGTAGATTGACCGCTGCCTGTTTTTGACTATTCGCTCATATTGAAGATATTTTCACTTGATAAGGTATCATTTTCCGCAGTAATGATGTGATCTTAAAAATGCTTAAATACTGTATTCCTCTTTATGGCCAGGTTTTCTTAAAGACTGGTTTTTCAAATTTCTTTGGAATTTTCTTTTATCTTTAATCAAAGTATGATTGTTAATGCATTCTACTTTCATGTATGACTATGAAATTCCTACTGTTCCATAATGGCCGTTACTACTAACCACGTGTCTCAGACATACAAAAACTATCGAAATATTTCGCTTCAATGCTGCAATAAAATGCAGTATTGAAGCTAAACCTGTAGGTTTTATTATTTTAATAATCTCACAACAGCCGATAATAAGCAGTTCAGTAAATATCTAAATCATGAATCATTCGGTTTTAGTAAATCTCATCACACAAAAACATTATTGTGCTGAGGTACACCTGACGTACTGACTGCATTCCACGGTGTCTGAATCCAGTACTCACTCACCCACTCACAGAGAGAGGAGAGAGAGAGAGAGAGAGAGAGAGGACATGAGGTGATCTGTCCCTCCATTCCCAGAACAGAACTGAAGGTCAGGAGATCCCTCTAACTGTTTACTGTCATAATTACACCACACTGTTTCATACGTCCTTTTCCTCCATGGAAACTTCTGGAACTTAGTGTTTCCCATTCACTCATTTAGTACCTCATTGAGGGTCTAATGGTACTACCTCCTGACTGGTTACTGTCCACACACCTGGTGTGTCAAATATACAGGAGCGGCCTCATCATTTGAAGTGAAATTTAAAATAGATTTAGAATTTAAATGTAAATCGTCTTGTGGACAATAATTGTGAAAGGTCTAAAAAAAAGAGCTCTCTGTTACTCCACCACAGGGCAAAACCCAGCGATCAACTCACAGCCGTAAACTCTGCTACAGATAAAATGTGCTGATGATGTTATTCTTTTTTAACTTGATAAAAAAAAACCTGACATAAAATCCCAAACAAATCCACTTCACTTCCACTACAAAGCAGGGGGTAAATACTTATGCACAGTGCTGTATATATATATATATATAAAAAAAAAACATCATTTAGGGAAACGGTGCTAAATGAACACTAAATGTAAGAGGAGCTGTTCATGTGTTATTTGGTCACTAAACAGATTTTTTTTGGTCTGAGGTTTACACCCTGAGTTAAACACTCACAAAAATAAAAACTAAACGTAAATGCATGAATGTTTTGGTTTGATTTCTTAATAATTATCGCAGAATGAACAAGTTTCACAACCTAAAGGCAAAAGTAAAACTGTTCACTGTTTAAAAATATTTTATTAGTAAATGTTTTGGGACTAAACTCCACAGATTTTCTGCGTACTCAGAGCGAATGTTAATAAACAACAATCCGCGTAAATTACAGAGCACATTTACATTTAGCCACACCCACAAAACTGCATAAAACAGCCGAAAATGACAAAGCAATGACTAAACAATAAAAAAAAAGCTCCTAACTTTAACTAGAAAACTGTTTAAATGTGTAACCTGTATTCTATATCTACTTATATTATTTAATATTATATCATTATATTATAAATATACATTATAATTTATATGATCTGTTTCATGTTTTATTTACTCATTCATTTACATAATTTTTTAGTGTGTGTGTGTGTGTGTGTGTGTGTGTGTGTGTGTGTGTGTGTGTCCTCACCCTGGTGTTGATTTGTGTATACTGTTTATATTATTGTCTATATGGTGCATCTGAAAAAAATTGAGTATCGTGGAAAAGTTCATTTTTTCCTTCATTTAATTCAGAGTGGAACGTTCATTTATTCTAGATCCATTACACTTAAAGTGAAATATTTCAAGCCTTGATTTGTTTTAATCGCAATAATTACGGATTACAGCTCACGGAAATCACAAAAAATCCAGAATCTCAAAATATTCGAATAAAGAATTTATAATAGAGAAATGTGGACCTTGTGAACAGAATGTTAATTTATGCGCTGATACTTGGGCGTGGCTTTAATCCGTGTGCAGGAATTACTGCATCAGTGTGGCGTGTCGTGGCTAATGTGTAATGACTTACCCAGATATGTGTAATGTATCTAGAATATATGAAAGATGTTTAATTCATTTACAGGAAAAATTTACTTTTCCACGATATTCTCATTTTTTGAGACGCACCTGTAGATATAAAAACACCTGGTTTTATTATGCTTTGCTTTCGTAAATAAAAAATAGTCCAAATTGCAGCCTGTGCTAAATCTTACTAAAGCCACTGCAGAGCGTCGACTACCATACATACACACTACAGCTACTGTTGTAGGGTGCCATTACTTTTGGAACTCATTCTTGTTTGAACTGGTAGTATTATTTGTCTTAATGTATGGATTTGTTTTGGAATCGTTTTGTTTCCGAGCATTAATACAAGATGACACAATTCGATTGTCACAAAACGTTCATTAAATTGGTGTGTAACAAATAAATAAGTGATTTAAACGTGACGGTGGAATACGTGTATAAACATAATTATATATATATGTATAATATAACATCACAGGAACTCGTCCTCTGTTATACGACATGAAGACGATCACCATGTTCACATTACTCTCTTTATACGCAAATTTACTCAAACTCAGGACACCAACATTTTCCCAAATAACTGGATTTTCATCCACAACATTTCTGTGTGTGAAAATAAGACAAACTTTATTTATATTTATGTTCTGCAACTACGTCGTTATAATCATCCACAATCTTCATGTTATAATTACAGATACATTTATTTTTCTAATAAAAACATACATTTCTCACTTCCAGTAAAATGTCTTTTATTTAAATTCTGATTCTGCAGAATTTGCAACCTTTTAAATTCCCAGTGTGTGTGTGTGTATGTGTGTGTGTATGTGTGTGTGTGTGTGTGTGTGTGTATGTGTGTGTGTGTGTGTGTGTGTGTGTGTGTGTGTGTGTGTGTGTGTGTGTGTGTGTGTGTGTGTGTGTGTGTGTACATTCATGAGCAGCAGGAATATCAGGGGATTTCCATAGTCTCAAAGATAAACACACATTTTATACACACACACACACACACACACACACACATACATACATACAAACTTACAAGTAAATGTACACACTAAATTATATATTTATGAGATCATTTAAATTAAAAAAATGAAAATAAATAAGTAAAGAAAAACCTGACTTCTCTCTAAAAACGCCACACACACACATACACACACATACACACTCATACACACACATACACACTCATACACACACATACACACACACACACATACACACACACACATACATATACACACATACACACACATACACACACATACACACACACACATACACACACACATAAACACATACACACACATACACACATATATACAAACACACACACATACACACACACACACACATATACACACACACACACACACAAAAAAACAAAAAACAATTTTTTTAAAAAATTTTTTATAACATACAGTGATGTGTGTGTGTATGTGTGTGTATGTGTGTATGTGTTCAGAGAATAAGGGGTGAAGTTAAATAAATAAGGACAGTTTCAATTCACACATTTTCTGATGAGTGAGATATTTGTGAACCCTTAAAGCGTTATCTCTGTAACTGTGAAGGAGAAATGTTCATCCGGAATCCTACAGAAGCGGCTCAGCATTCCGACTAGAACCTTGTTACAGACTCTCCGTAGTTCAGGCAGCGTGTTTCCACTGACGGCTTTAAAACATTATTCCTTATAGAATACTTATTTATAGCATCAATAAATCACATTTCAGTAACAGGACAGAAAAACGTCATCTCCAGGTTCATCATCTCCAGACTGGAGCACTGTATGGACACAGAAGACTCACCAAAACTGACTACACATGGAGATCAAGTCGTCCTGAGGAACATGCGATCATCCATCTCCTCCAGCAATAACAACAAGAACCGGATTTATGAAAGAACACATTCAAACTCTTCTAAACTTCAGAACGAAGAAAAGTGAAAACGAGTTAAACCTATTCTAAATGTAGGGAACATTTAGCCTTTATTTCCTGAAGTAACGTCGACATCAGTGGGAAATTTAATATGAATATTATGATTTTGTTCTCTTCCCCCCAATACTGTGGAAAGAGCTTCGAGAGTCTAGAAAAGCACCATATAAATAATATGTATATATATAACTGTAAGTAGAGACTGAGCAACATACAGCACGTACACACCTCAAAACTATACACAATTCCCAAAACCCCACACATCTAACAAACACACACCACACACAAAAAAATACCCAAAATTGTGTGTATTTTTGGGAATAGTGTGTAGTTTGGGGATTTGTGTGTCGTTTTGGGATTTGTGTGTAGTTTTGGGATTTCTGTGTAGTTTTGGGAATTGTGTTTTGGGATTTGTGTTTTGGGATTTGTGTGTAGTTTTGGGATTTCTGTGTAGTTTTGGGAATTGTGTGTAGTTTGGGAATTGTGTTTTGGGATTTGTGTGTAGTTTTGGGAATTGTGTGTAGTTTGGGATTTGTGTGTAGTTTTGGGATTTCTGTGTAGTTTTGGGAATTGTGTTTTGGGATTTGTGTGTAGTTTGGGAATTGTGTTTTGGGATTTGTGTGTAGTTTTGGGAATTGTGTGTAGTTTGGGATTTGTGTGTAGTTTTGGGATTTCTGTGTAGTTTTGGGTATTGTGTGTAGTTTTGGGATTTGTGTTTTGGGATTTGTGTGTAGTTTTGGGAATTGTGTTTTGGGATTTGTGTGTAGTTTGGGAATTGTGTTTTGGGATTTGTGTGTAGTTTTTTGGGATTTCTGTGTAGTTTTGGGTATTGTGTGTAGTTTTGGGATTTGTGTGTATTTCCACCTGGGAAAACTGTAAGTGAACATTTGATGAAAGGTCTGCTCAGAGTTGTGTAGGTGCTGCTTGTTGCTCTGTCTCTGGTAATCTAACTGGTAGAAAATAACCCACGCCCTGTGATTGAACTGCGCATGCGCCCTGCATTTATTTCCCTTATTACACCTCATGACCGATGACTCACGGCACATTAGCGCACTGCCAAATGATAATGAGTGCCGTTTATTACTTATAATTACACCTCAGAGTGCTGTTCTACTCACTGACCCACATTATTACTTTACTGTTTTACTCCTGCACCTGAAGCAAACTGAAACTGCGCGAGCACTGAAACCGCTGAGTAAGTCGGTGTTCTGCGCATGCGCACGACGCTACAGCTGGAGTGACGTAATCATACCAACACAAGACAAGTCCGAACATATATCCCGGCACGCGCTGCTCGCGATAGAGAGAGAGAGAGAGAGAGAGAGAGAGAGTATAAAGGCATCTATTCTGCATTCGGCGACACACACACACACACACACACACTCGAGTATTTAATATAATATAACACAGTGTCGCGCGATGCGCTTGGTGTAAAGTCCTCGCGCACACCTGTCCTGTCTGTGACTTACCTGTCACACAGTACGCAGTCCGGGCTCGCGCACAGGTGAGAGCCGGTGAGGGAGACGGCAGGATGCGCGCGGCCGAAGCGGACAGACTGGCGAATCAACTCACGAGCGCGGCGGCGGCCGGAGACACGGCGCGCGCTGAACTCCTGCTGCTCAACGGAGCTGAGATCAACCGCGCGAACCGCTTCGGGAGAACACCTGTACAGGTAAAAGCGCGGTATATTCGATTATATATATATATTATATTATCATACTACAGCTGCCTGTCTGTCTGTCTGTCTGTCTGTCTGTCTGTCTGTCTGCCTTTAAATGCAGTGAGTGCATATTATTATTATTAATAATTATATATATATATATATATTTGCATTGTTTAATATAAAAGGTTTTTTTTATATATTTATTTTTGTTATATATTTCAGTCCCACAGTTTTAAAGGTTGTAAAAGTAGAATTTCGTTCGAAAATCTAAATGTAACCTTGAATAAACCAGCTGATATTAGAGTAACTGATCCTCCTGCTCTGATCTCCAAACCAAACTCACATCATTTATCATCTAAAGCAGCAGGAAACTTTCAGTACTTTCAGAAGTTTCTACTGAAATAAAGCAATTCATCAAAACCAGTCCTGTAATGAGACTGAAATGAGACTGTAATGAGACTGAAAGTGCTGATCGACTGATAAAGCTGCAGTTTTATATCGCCATGGACTTTAAATTGTGTTTATAAACTGATAAAACATAATAATAAGAATCTATAATCTCTCAGTAGTTTCTTATAAACGAAAATGAAAGCGAACATTTTCTCAGAATAAACTCACACATTAAACACACACGAAAAAGGTTTCAATAAAAACAACAACAAAACCAATGAAAAACCCGCTGGAGGGTTCGGGTTATAAAAGAACCCAATTAACTGACCCAAAGGCTTCAACCAGTGGAGCAGGAAGTGTCATCATATCCGCTTTATTATTATTTATTATTATTATTATTATTATTATTATTATTATTATTATTATATTGTTGTTGTTATTATTGTTATTATTATTATTATTATTAATATTAATATATAATATTTGGTGGCTATTGTAAATTTATTTGCTTCATAACATTTCCTTCAAATTTCCTGCAAAATAATTTTAGTATTATATTGCAAGACAGTCTTAATTATTTACTTATTTGTTATTATTATTATTATTATTATTATTATTATTATTATTATTATTATTATCCAACGTCCAGATGAGCACATAGCTCACGTCTTTCACACACACACACACACACACACACTTCACTCTAGTAAAATGAGTAAAAACAGAATTGTACTTTAATTCTGTTACAGTAAGCAGTGTTCTTCCCACTACCTTACATCTGATCTATCTCTTTCACTCATCTGTTTATGGTTCTGTTCCATCCCTAGAACACACACACACACACACAGAGAGAGAGAGAGAGAGAGAGAGAGAGAGAGATCCTGATGCTGGTTATTTAATGTCTGTGTGTTCATACAGTGTATATACAGAGGATCTTTACTGTATAATTAAGTGTAGTGTGTAATGCACATTTTAACAGTAATCATCTGTACACAGGCAGATCTGCAGACCTCAAACATTCCTGAGCTACACTGCTGCAGCATCCCTGTGGCCGGATAAACCCCACACCCCCACACCTCCGCCCTCACGGCTGCACAGAAAAAAAGTCCTGTAGTTCACTCATCTGGAATGTTCACTTACACTGAGACCAAATCAAAGGAACGTTAAATGAATGGAAATTACAGAGTGGCAGGTTTTATTTTAGCTCTGGATTCATGTTCTGTGGAAATGCAAAAGGCTCCAATCACACATGCAGCAGTAGTTCAGCCTGTAAATCTATCTGAGTTTCATCTCAACCTTATTTCAAACAACTCACCACGCAACACTGTGGAAAATGTTCAAACTCAGGATTATATTTACAGAGTAAAACATGATGGGGGTGGTGTGATGAAGGCCAGCTAGGTGGCGATTATTTTCAGATAAACGCCCAATTCCCCAAGTTATTACCTCAACAATTTACCAAGTATTATAATGTTGATTTATTAAAGAATGATAGATCATACCTGCTTATAGGTACATGCAACATCCATGAAACAAGTTCTTCCTGTTGTCACTTACGTTATAGCAGCTATACAGAGTCAGTCCCTCGCCAGTCTCTCTTTACTCTTTCTCTTTATTCTCTCTCTATGCTCCTCTCTCTCTCTCTCTCTCTCTCTCTCTCTCTTTATTGTTTTATCTCTCTTTAACTGAACATGCATTAATGTGAGTAATCATCACCTTCATGAATGAGTGTCATGCTGGTTTAGAGAGTTGTTGTGTAAGTCTCATGATTGGATGGGTCTCAATCTCAAGGGATTTGGTGGGAGCAGGAGGTCAGACATGAAACAGGAAATGCCACACTGATTAACATGGGGCAAAACTGGACTTGGTGCTGTGTCCAGTTAACTTTATATATCCAGCAAACATTTTGTTTAATTTCAGTGTCAGTCTATCCGGAGGTTTCAACCAACAGACCAACTGCCAGGTCTAACAACTGAACATGCCTGTTTTTTGACACTGTTTTCTGGAATTCTCTTTAAATTTGGAAATCCTTGTGTCTTTTGTGTATAACCCTGGCCTGTCTTATTTATATATTATTATAGAAATGGTGTATAGTAAACTTCTTGCACATGGATCCTAACTTTCCCTCTGAATCCCTTATGTTTCAGAAGGATTTGCCTAACAATGTGGATCCAGCAATGGTACAAGACCTGTGTTCCTCCATAGCTGAACCCCACATCCATGTCACATTACAACCCACATCACTAACCCAGACGTAAACCACAATTCAGCACTTAAAAAAGTCTTTCACTGGAGTCTAATTGAAACACTACAAACCAAATTTGCATCCGTGTGACAACTCTCCCTCACTCAATGGCCAATCTAATCAAAGCTCAAAGACCATTACGCTTCCATACCTGTTTCCAAAGGCATGGAGGTAGTGGGACCCATGGAAATGCAACAAGTATTTCACCTGAAGAAATGGAAAGACCAGGTGGAATGTGAATGTGTCATACTGAGGTAACAGAGGACATGTTCAAGCAATTTGCAATGTGAAGCCACAAGGGAAAAAGCGTGACCATACGACTGAACACATTACACCAATGATAGAATATAAATATGAAAAATAACTGTGATAGTAAACTTATCTTCACAGTCCTAATATTTCCGCGCTCGTTGACTAAGGGGTAGCAGGAAAGTTCATGGATCACAATATCCTGCTTGGTTACCTCCAACTCCTTGACCATTAAAGCCCCTGGTTCACCCCAAGAAGGAAAAGATTCCCCTCCAGGTTTGCCTAGGCACACAACCCCTGGAAAATTTGTATTCATAGACATGAATTCTAATCACCAAGTCATTAGATCACCCTGGCTAACGACACATAACCCGACAATCTCCTGGAAAGATGTGAGCTTCATGGAGTCCTAGTTGTTTTCAAACATGTCTCTCTCTCCTGGTATCCCGAGGGAGGGCTACATCAGGGGAGGCATTTGAACAAGGACACCATACCTCTACCTCTACCTCCATCCATACCTCTACCTCTCCTGCACAGAGTGCACATTTCCCTTGGTTCTGGTCACGCTGGCATCCAATAGAAGAAACAGTCTGTGTAAAAAGGTCTGGTGGCAGTTAATCTTTTCTGGTATTAAGAAATTTGTTAAAGTCTGCAGGGTCAGTGCTGTCCTGTACCTCAGAACAACTACCCTCAGGGCTCCTTGAGCCTCTCAATCATAGACAGTGTCTCCAGACTTCATCACTGACCTCCCTAAATCTTCAGGTAACACCATAATCTTGACAATAATCAATTGCTTCTCTAAGGCATGTTTCCCAATACCTCTCCCCAAACTACCCACTGCTGTGAAACCATCAAAATTGTCTTCTGTGAGGTGTTTAGGCATTATGGTCTCCTAGAAGACATTACAGACAGGGGAGTCCAATCAAACAATTGAACCAGGAAATTTGGATGTTTCTAATGTTGTACTGCTCCAACATGAACAACTGGATCTACAACCTCCCATGGGCAGAAGATGTCCAAAGATTCCTGACACACTCACCAACAGGTGTTTACCCTATTCAAATGGTTGTTGGATTACCAACTTCTACACTCTCTTGGGTCGGGAGAGCCATCTGATATCCCAGCAGTTAATGAGTAGATGATGAGGAGTGAACAAACATGAGAAATGGCACGTCTGCCTGCAGTACGCTATTCAAAGACAGAAGCTGGTCGTCATCGCCACCCACATCCTCAACTACAACCAGGTCAGATGTGAGATTGAAGATAGCATCCTGAAAGCCTTGGTTTACTGGTATTTTTAAAATCAAAAAACAAGTTAGCCCTGTAGCATACAAACTAGGATTACCATCCACTTACAGAGTAGCTCCAACTTTCAATGTCTCTTTACTCAAACCTGCTGTCTCCTCTGCCCAAAAACAGGTACCCAGAGCTGAGCCACCATCTCGGTTGAAGATATAGTGTCTGCATGCTTTCGTGTCTACGGCGTGGGGTGCAATGTCATGTTATACCTGTGGGATTTGGTGGGCTACAGCCCAGAGAAAAGGACTTGGGTTCCTGCCAGGGACATTCTTAATCACTTACTCATTGATAACTTCCAAATAGACTGTTCAGATAGTCCCGCCAACGAAGAACCGGGGCAGGCCCCATGTCAGATATGGTTTGGCTTTGGTAGCTGTCCTCGGGGGGTTGGTTTTGTTAGGTCTGTTCAGGACATTTCACTACCATGCCAACAGTACACTGTATATAAAACGCATAGACACTTTACTCAATCTGTGAGTAAAGTGGCATCTGTGAAGCCTTGTTAATTATTCGCGATCGTGCAAGTTCTGAGCTGTTTGTGCTATTGTCTGTTTTTCGTGTATGACTCCTACTTCCTGTTCCTCTAGTCCTGTTATCAGTGTATTTCCTGTAGATTGACCGCTGCCTGTTTTTGACTATTCGCTCATATTGAAGATATTTTCACTTGATAAGGTATCATTTTCCGCAGTAATGATGTGATCTTAAAAATGCTTAAATACTGTATTCCTCTTTATGGCCAGGTTTTCTTAAAGACTGGTTTTTCAAATTTCTTTGGAATTTTCTTTTATCTTTAATCAAAGTATGATTGTTAATGCATTCTACTTTCATGTATGACTATGAAATTCCTACTGTTCCATAATGGCCGTTACTACTAACCACGTGTCTCAGACATACAAAAACTATCGAAATATTTCGCTTCAATGCTGCAATAAAATGCAGTATTGAAGCTAAACCTGTAGGTTTTTATTATTTTAATAATCTCACACAGCGATAATAAGCAGTTCAGTAAATATCTAAATCATGAATCATTCGGTTTTAGTAAATCTCATCACACAAAAACATTATTGTGCTGAGGTACACCTGACGTACTGACTGCATTCCACGGTGTCTGAATCCAGTACTCACTCACCCACTCACAGAGAGAGGAGAGGAGAGAGAGAGAGAGAGAGAGAGGACATGAGGTGATCTGTCCCTCCATTCCCAGAACAGAACTGAAGGTCAGGAGATCCCTCTAACTGTTTACTGTCATAATTACACCACACTGTTTCATACGTCCTTTTCCTCCATGGAAACTTCTGGAACTTAGTGTTTCCCATTCACTCATTTAGTACCTCATTGAGGGTCTAATGGTACTACCTCCTGACTGGTTACTGTCCACACACCTGGTGTGTCAAATATACAGGAGCGGCCTCATCATTTGAAGTGAAATTTAAAATAGATTTAGAATTTAAATGTAAATCGTCTTGTGGACAATAATTGTGAAAGGTCTAAAAAAAAGAGCTCTCTGTTACTCCACCACAGGGCAAAACCCGCCATCAACTCACAGCCGTAAACTCTGCTACAGATAAAATGTGCTGATGATGTTATTCTTTTTTAACTTGATAAAAAAAAACCTGACATAAAATCCCAAACAAATCCACTTCACTTCCACTACAAAGCAGGGGGTAAATACTTATGCACAGTGCTGTATATATATATATATATAAAAAAAAAACATTATTTTGGGAAACGGTGCTAAATGAACACTAAAAGTAAGAGGAGCTGTTCATGTGTTATTTGGTCACTAAACAGATTTTTTTGGTCTGAGGTTTACACCTGAGTTAAACACTCACAAAAATAAAAAACAAACGTAAATGCATGAATGTTTTGGTTTGATTTCTTAATAATTATCGCGAATGAACAAGTTTCACAACCTAAAGGCAAAAGTAAAACTGTTCACTGTTTAAAAATATTTTATTAGTAAATGTTTTGGGACTACAAAACGAAAATTCCGAAACTCCACAGATTTTCTATGTACTCAGAGCCGAATGTTAATAAACAACAATCGCGTAAATTACAGAGCACATTTACATTTAGCCACACCCACAAAACTGCATAAAACAGCCGAAAATGACAAAGCAATGACTAAACAATTAAAAAAGCTCCTAACTTTAACTAGAAAACTGTTTAAATGTGTAACCTGTATTCTATATCTACTTATATTATTTAATATTATATCATTATATTATATATATACATTATAATTTATATGATCTGTTTCATGTTTTATTTACTCATTCATTTACATAATTTTTAGTGTGTGTGTGTGTGTGTGTGTGTGTGTGTGTGTGTGTGTGTGTCCCTGTGTTGATTGTGTATACTGTTTATATTAGTGTGTATAGGGATCTGAAAAATTGAGTATGTGGAAAGTCTTTTTCTTCATTTAATCAAGGAATCATTTATTTAGACCATTACACTTAAAGAATATAGCTTGATTTTTTAACGCATATAGATTACAGCTCACGAAATCAAAAAATCAGATCTCAAAATATGAATAAAGAATATAATAGAGAAGGATTGTGAACAGAATGTTAATATGTGCTGATACTTGGGTGGCTTTAATCCTGGCAGGAATTACTGCATCAGTGTGGGTTGTGGCTAATGTGTAATACTTACCCAGATATGTGTAATGTATCTAGAAATATGAAGATGTTTAATTCATTACAGGAAAAATTTACTTTTCCAAATATTCTCATTTTTAGACGCACCTGTAGATAAAAACACCTGGTTTTATTATGCTTTGCTCAAATAAAAATAGTCCAAATTGCGCCTGTGCTAAATCTTACTAAAGCCACTGCAGAGCGACTACCATACATACACACTACAGCTACTTTGTAGGGTGCCATACCCGGAACTCATTCTTGTTTGAATGTAGTATTATTTTTAATGTATATTTTTTTGAATGTTTGTTTCTCTTCAAGATACACATATTTATCAAAACCTTAAATTGGGTAACAAAATAAGATTTAAACGTGAGTGGAATACTGTATAAACATAATTATATATATATGTATAATATAACATCACAGAATTTTTACACAGAAACATCACATGTTCACATTACTTTATACAAATTTACTCAAATAGACACCACATCCAAATAACTGGATTTCAACAACATTCTGTGTGAAAATAAACAAACTTATTTATATTTATGTTCTGCAACTACCGTTATAATCATCCACAATCTTCATGTTATAATACAGATACATTTATTTTCTAATAAAAACATACATTTCTCATCCAGTAAAATGTCTTTACTAATTAAATTGATCATGAGCAGCAGGAATATCAGATTTACATAGTCTCAAAGATAAACACACATTTTATACACACACACACACACACACACACACACATACATACATAAACTACAAGTAAATGTACACACTAAATTATATATTTATGAGATCATTTAAATTAAAAAATGAAAATAAATAAGTAAAGAAAAACCTGACTTCTCTCTAAAAACGCCACACACACACATACACACACATACACACACATACACACACACACACACACACACATACACACACACACACACACACACACACACACACACACACATACACACACACACACACACACACACCACACACACACACACATACACACACACACACACACACACACACACACACACACACACACACACCACAGAATAACACACAA